>PVHP010004904.1:60000-68472 GCA_004024765.1 Zapus hudsonius
AAATAAATTTTAAAAAAATATTTTTAAAAAACTATGCTGGGCATGGTGCTGCACTGGGGAGGCAAGGTAGAAGGATCACTGTGAGTTCAAGGCCACCGTGAGACTACATAGTGAATTCCAGGTCAGCCTGGGCTAGAGTAAGACCCTACCTCAAAAAACCAAAAAAAAAGAAATAAAATATAACAAAAAAAAAAAAAAAGTAATGAAAAAAGGACTGTGAAGATGTTCAGTAGGTAAAAGAACCTGAGTTCAGACCCTCAGAACTCACATAAAGCCAGATATAATAGTGCAGGGTCCATGACCCCAGCATGCCCACCGTGAGATAGGAGATGACAGGAGAATCTCCTGAAGTTCCTTAAATTAATTTTTTTTTTGATTTTTCGAGGTAGGGTCTCACTCTAGCTCAGGCTGACCTGGAATTCACTGGATTCTCAGGCTGGCCTCGAACTCACAGCGATTCTCCTACCTCTGCCTCCCGAGTGCTGGGATTAAAGGCGTGCGCCACCACGCCCGGCTTCCTTAAATTAATTTTTGAGGTTGGGTCTCACTCTAGCCCAGGCTGACCTGGAATTCGCTATGTAGTCTCAGGCAGGTCTCGAACTCACAATCCTCCTACCTCTGCCTCCTGAGTGCTGGGATTAAAGGTGTGTGTCACCATGCCCGGCCCTTAAATTAATTTTTGTCAGGCATTTTTGTCTCAGCAATGAAAAGGTAACTCACAAAATGTCTAAATAAATAATGAAAATTAAAATATACAGTCTCGATTTTCTTGGCTCTAGGATATTATTTGCTGTATAAATCAGCTGGGAGATTTTAGCATATTTCTAAAATCTGCAAAGATGGGCGGTGCCCAGCAGGTGAAGAAACAGAGAGGGTCTGGGTGACTTGCAGCTACAGGCAAGCTCCCATGCCCAGTCCTGAGCAGTCACCACCTCACCACAAGCACTCCTCACAACCAGCCTGCTGAGTGGATGGAGAGCTGAGACCATTCTAGAGCAGCAGCCCCAAAGGAGGCTGAAAGACAAACTGCTCCCTCTACCACTGCACCTAGTTTGACCTGTTAAGTCCAGGTGGAACCAAGAGCTTGCTGCGCTAACTGGCTAAATGAGGACAGGCCTAATGTGGCCCCGGGAACACTGTGCTCAAGCCTGCCCTTTAATCCAATGCTTAGTTGACTAGTTTGGGCAGTACTGGGGGGAAGGAAGGGAACCAGCGCCTGGTGCAAGTAGCCACACCTCCAGCCCTGTCACTTCCTCACCTGGACCTGAACACTACACAAGGCCCCTTGGCTTCTCCTTAGTCCCTAGGCTCCCTCCACCCCCACAAACCATGGTAATGCCATGTCCAGCCTCCTGCTCATGTGAACCAGATAGCATCAAACAGTTGCTCAGAGGATGAAGCCCAACGTGAAGGAGGAAGAAGCTTCCCAGAAGCTGGGAGCCACCTTGTGACGATTACCTCAGATTTCTCTGGTAAATCTGTGAATCTCATGTGCTGTGGAGGGGAGTCTAGTATCAAAGCTGTCTGAACCAGGTGTGACCACACAGGCCTGTAATCCTGGCACTCAGGAAGCAGAGGTAGGAGGATCGCTTGGAGTCTGAGGCCAGCCAGGGGCTACAGGCTGAGTTCCAGGTCAGCCTGGGCTGGATAGATCCAGTGAAACCCTACCTGGAAAACAACTGGGGAAACATTTAATTCTTCTTAAAGGATCCATTCTGGTCTACAAGTGCATGCGCTCCAGCAGGGGGACACAGCACTGTGGAATCCCACAGGCCAAGCAAGCCCTAAGGGTGGCCAGCCAGGGGCAGGAGTGCGCCCTCCAGTGGATAGGAGATATGTAGCAGAGGCCAATGGAAAGAAAAACCAGTTCACATTTCCAAGGTGCCTGGAAGATACAGAAAAGTACACAAGACTCAGGCTGGCCTGCAATTCACAGCAATCCTCCTGCCTCTGCCTCCTGAGTGCTGGGATTAAAGGGGTGTACTACAGCTTTATATTTTTTAGGGCTGGGGATGTAGATCAGTTGGCAGAACACCTACCTATTATATAGGAGACCCTGGGTTCAATAAAACCTGGCTGGGAGCTGGGAAGATGGCTCAGCAGTTGAAGGCACTTGCTTGCAATCCTGACAGCCCAGGTTCAATTCCCTAGTGCCCATGTAAAGCCAGATGCACAAAGTGGTGCATTTGTCTGGAGTTCTTTGGCAGGGGCAAAGGTCTCTGGTATGCCCATGTTCTCTCTCCACCTCGCTCTGTCTCTCTTTTCTTGCAAATAAATAATTTTAAATATTTTTTAAATATGATTTTTTTTTTTTTTGGTTTTTCAAGGTAGGGTCTCACTCTAGTCCAGGCTGACCTGGAATTCACTCTGTAGTCTCAGGGTGGCCTCGAACTCACGGCGATCCTCCTACCTCTGCCTCCTGAGTGCTGGGATTAAAGGTGTGTGCCACCACGCCCGGCTAAAATATGAAATTTTTTAAAAATCCTGGCTGGGTGGCACACTCCAGGCAAGATCAAAGCCAAGTCCAGCCTGGGGTACAAGACCCTTTCCGGAAAAAAAAAATTCTAAAAGGAAAAAAAAAGCCGAGTGTGGTGGCGCATGCCTTTAATCCCAGTATTTGGGAGGCAGAGGTAGGAGGATCACTGTGAGTTCGAGGCCACCCTGAGACTACATAGTGAATTCCAGGTTAGCCTGGACTAGAGCGAGACCCTACCTCAAAAAACCAAAAAATAAAAATTAAATTAAAAAGGAAAAACATAAAAGGAAGAAAAATTAGGGGCTGGAGTGCTTACCCACAAAGCCTAAGGACCAGAGTTCAATTCCCAGTACATATGTACAAAGTGGTACATGCATCTGGAGTTCATTTGCAGTCTCCAGAGGCCCTAGTGCACCCATTCTCTCTGTGTCTCTCTCTCTTTGTTTGCAAATTAATAAATAAAAATATTTCAAAAAAATTAAAAATAAAGTTTAAAGATTTTTAGAAATGGCAACTTAGCTCAGCTGGTAGACTGCCTGCCTAGCATGCATGAGGCCCTAGGTTCAAAAGAATCCCAGCTTACTGTACAAGAGGGAGTATCCTAGCACTTAGGAGGTGGAGGCAGGAAGATCAGAAGGTCAAGGACCTGTTGGAGAGATGGCGCAGTGGTTGAGGTGCTTGCCTCTAAAACCTAAAGACCAGAGTTCAAGTTCCCAGTACCCACGTAATGCCAGATGCACAAAGTGGCACATGCATCTGGAGTTTGTTTGCAGCATCAAGAGGCCCTGGTGTGCCCATTCTTTCTAGCTCAATTATGTTGTTTTTTTTTAACTTTTTTTTTTTTTTTTTTTTTGGCTTTTTGAGGTAGGGTCTCGCTCTAGTCCAGGCTGACCTGGAATTCACTATGTAGTCTCAGAGTGGCCTTGAACTCATGGCGATCCTCCTACCTCTGCCTTCTGAGTGCTGGGATTAAAGGCGTGCGCCACCACGCCTGGCTTTAACATTTTATTTATTTATTTAGGAGCCAGTAGGAGGACTGCTGAGTTCAAGGCCACCCTGAGACTACCCTCAGCTAGAGTGAGACCCTACCTCGAAAAAGCAATATATCATCAATATTATCAGATAGCAAAATGGGTCCTCAAAGTAGTATTCACAGTATAATTTCATTTTGTTTACTTGCACACGTGTATGGAAGGGGCACATTAGAGTGTCTTGCTGCTTTTACATCTGGGCTTTGTGGATATTGGGGAGTCAAACTTCGGTTGACAAACTTTATATGCAAGCCCTTCATCTCCCCAGGCCCCGATTTTTTTTTCCTTTTAGATTATTTCCCCCCCCAAAGGGTCTTATACCCCAGACTGAACTTGACTCCCTCCCTCCTTCCTTCTTTGAGGCAGGGGCTCACTATAGCCCAGATTGGCCTCAAACTCACGGTGATGCTCCTACCTCAACCTCCCCAGTTTTGTGAGCTATCACACCAAGCTTTAATGAGCTTCAAGCTCATTCACAAGCAAGAAGAGACAGAAAGAAGAGAGAAAAGAACTGAATCAATTATCAATGATTTCCAACCTGGAATCCTCAGCAAACAAGAGCTATTTTTGAGTCTTTTTAAAAATATTTTATTTATTCATTTTCAAGCAGAGATACAAAGAGAGAGAGAGAGAGAGAGAATGCAAGCACCAGGGCCACCACCTTGTGGGTCTGGGAATTGAACCCAGGGCCTTAGGCACTGAAGGCAAGTACCTTAGCCACTGAGCCATCTCTCCAGCCCGAGTCTTTCTTTTTTATTTTTCTTTTTTTTTTTTTTTTTGGTTTTTTCGAGGTAGGGTCTCGCTCTAGCCCAGGCTGACCTGGAATTCACTCTGTAATCTCAGGGTGGCCTCGAACTCACGGCCATCCTCCTACCTCTACCTCCCAAGTGCTGGGATTAAAGGCGTGCGCCACCACGCCCGGCTTTTATTTTTCTACTTAGGGTCTCACTTTAGCCCAGGCTGAGCTGGATCTCACTCTGTAATCCAGGCTGGCCTTGAACTCACAGTGCTCCTCCTACCTCTTCCTACCAAGTGCTGAGATTAAAGGCATGAGCTACCACACCCAGCTTTAAGTCTTTCTTGAAGGTTGGTTCATGACTCACACCTTTACCTGCAACCAGGACATTACAGATGAAACTGATGGCAGTGCTACTTCTGACTGTGACAGGCTTGCAGCCAGGCACACTTTAGTGGATGAAAGCCAGATCAGAGGCTGTCTTGAGACCTGAGACCTCAGGCAATGCCTTATTGTTAACATAAGACACTGTGGTGGGCTGAAGAGATGGCTTAGCAATTAAGGCATTTGCCTGCAATGCAGAAGGACCAGAGTTCAATTTCCCAGTACCCATATACAGCCAGATGCACAAGAGGGCGCATGTGTCTGGAGTTCATTTGCAGTGGCTCGGAGGCCCTGGTGCACCCATATTCTCTCTCTCTCTCTCAACTAATAAAATTAAAAAAAAAAAAAAAAAAAAAAAAAAAAAAAAAAAAAAGACACTGTGGAAGCCACCAGTGCTGGTGAGGGTGATCTGCCAGGTCAGGGACACACGCAGCATGCTACAAAGCCATTCATTTCCCTCAGATGAATAACCTATGAAATGGTCGTGGTGGCTGTCTTCAATCACAGCACTGGGGAGGCAGAGGTAGGAAGATTACCAAGAGTTCAAGGCCAGTCTGGGACTACAGAGTGAGTTCCAGATCAACCTGGGCTACAGTGAGACCCAATCTCAAAACATGAACACACACACAAACTATGTTTTCCAATGTTCTGTAAGGTCCAACCTCACCTAAAACCACTCTCCCTTTTCTCCAGGCCTCCAAGCTTTGCAAAAATACCCTGCAAAGACCCCCAGAGCCTTTGTTCCTGCCTCTTGTTCTGCCTGGAGAGCTGGACCCCAGGACCCCAACTCCGGGGGTCCCCTAACTCTCACTCCTCCGACTCCAGTGAAACCCAACCCTAGTCATTCACCCAGCTATTCAAGTTCACCTTCTAAGTGATTTACTTAGCGCACCCCCTGCGATCGCCCCAGGTGAGCTCCAGGAGTGCAGAGATCTGTCTCCTTGGCTGATGAATCCCAGCCCCTCAGCTCATCAGCGCATCCCGCTTTGTGTGCTTCTGATAAAACCAGAAAACGATTTCAGATGAGCTTTTAGATGCAGTTTGACCATCTTTTTAAAAACCACAGTTGGAAATGTCTGAAAAACTGCCGTTCACGTGAAATCATTTAAAACGTGGTTTTCTGTTGTTGTTATGGTTTGTTTGGTTTTTTGAGGCAGGGTCTCACTGGAACCCAGGCTGATCTGGAATTCACTAGGTAGTCTCAGGCTGGCCTCGAACTCATGGCGATCCTCCTGCCTCTGCCTCCCGAGTGATGGGGCGAGTTTTCGCGCCTGCGCGCGCCCGCCCGCCGCGCCTGCGCCCCGCCGCCCGCGCTCACCGTCTCCCCGCGGGTTCCTTGGACGCTCCTCCACTGCGAGGGCACGGACGCCACGCCCAGGGTCTCGTCCTGCAAGGGCGCCGGCCTCCCGGGCCCCTCGGCGCCCGCTGCCCCGCCGGAAGCCAGCGCGGCGACAGCCGAGCTCCCCGTCCCCCGGAGCGGCCCCGGCGGCCCGCGCGTTGCCGTGGTGACCGCCTCGCCCTCTCACGCAGGCGCACTCGGACGTGACCTCAGCCCTCCGCGCCTCCGGGAGCGGAAGCCAGGCGAGTGAAGCAGGCGACGCCATTTTTGTACTGGTCATAGCACTTTCCAGAAAACCCAGGAGGAAAAAAGGAACGATTCTTTCCAGTCGATGAGACAAGAACAACTCGTTTCGGGTTCCCTGTTTTCAGCGGACATTTTTTTGGGGAGGTCACAGCTCACTGTGGATAAAGAGAAGGGCAGTGCGGAGCCGCGCGCTCCAGGATCAAAGATGGCGCCCGGCGGCGAGGCGCAGGAGCGGGGCAGGCGGCTGCGGGCCTACCTGAGCCGGCCCAGAACCGCTCGCTTGGCCTGGTGGCGCCTCCACCTGAATGCCTCGTTCTTAGATCCTCGATTTCTGTCTCAGTCGGATAATGGAAGATAACCATGCGCAGATCTTACATGGGGGAATTCCCAAATGAGGAAATTTACCAACAAATCAATAAACACAAGGGAAGCCGGGCGTGGTGGCGCACGCCTTTAATCCCAGCACTAGGGAGGCAGAGGTAGGAGGATTGCCGTGAGTTTGAGGCCAACCTGAGACTAAAGAGTGAATTCCAGGTCAGCCTGGGCTAGAGCGAGACCCTACCTCGAAAAACCAAAAAGTAATAATAATAATAATAATAATAATAAATAAACACAAGGGGATGGGGACTCCTGGTCAAAGGATATCAGACGCTCCTGGGCTGGGTGAGCTCGGAATTGGAGTCCCTGGAGTCAAGCCCGACGCATGCGCGCACACAGCTCGTAGTGGCAGTGCTCCATACCGAAGACCAACTGCTTGGGTTTTTTTTTTTTTTTTTAATATTTTATTTATTCATTTTCAAGCAGAGAGAGAGAGAGAGAGAGAGAGAGAGCGCACCAGGGCCACCACCTTGTGAGTCTGGCCTATGTGGGTCCTGGGGAATTGAACCAGGGGCCTTAGGCACTGGAGGCGAGTGCCTTAACCTCTGAGCCATCTCTCCAGCCCCCTGCTTGGGTTTTTGTTTGTGTTGGAGGTGCTGCAGGTTGAGTACCCAGGCCTTCCTCCCATGTAAGCCTTGCCCTCTGCCAGTGCAGCCCACCCGCAATCCCTTTCTCTCTCTTTCTCTCTTTCTCTCTCTCTCTCTCTCTCTCTCTCTCTCTTCTCTCTTTCTCTCTCTCTCTGTATATAAATATATTGATTGATTGATTGACTGATGGTGCTGATGGTCAGAGAGGTGACTCCCAAGGCAAACCTGGCTGCGGCTGGCCTGCCTGGCCTCGATGCTGAAATCCACTAGCTAAGGCCTCAGGGTCTGTTTCCACCTTCCTCGGACTTGGACGCCTTCCCAGGTCTGGTTCCCTGTGATTCTCCTCATCAGCACTCTGCTCCCGCCAAGGCCATGAGGTCTGATTAGATTAGCAACTCTGGGACAAAAGTGAAAAGTCTCCCGAGGAAACAGCTAGACAGCGTTTTCTTTGTGAGGCCCTCATATTCCTGGACAATTCAGCAAACACTGAAAAAGAAGTTCAAGGCTGAGGAAGTGGAGCAGTTGGATGCGTCCTCTTTCATAGGCTTGGTCCCTCCCTAGCCTTACTTACTAGTTGTGAAAGAGCCTAGATAGACACTGAAGACTCACCTGACAAAAGATGGTCAGGTGTTAAACGCTCTTCTGTGACTAGCTACCCAGCAGAGCTGTATCTGCCTTCCATGGCCATTTACAAAGACCCCTAGTCCAGTTCCCTCCAGTCCTTGACTAACTTCCCTTGAGACCTGGGATCTGGCCAAGTCCTCCAGTTCCCAAGTCCAGTGACCACATCACACCAAGGTGCTTGCTCAGGGGAAGTCTCACCCTCTGCAGACCTGCTAGGGCCTGGGAGCCCCTCTGGGCCTACAATGCCAAGGAAATTCTTGTTGGCTGCCCCACCCCACCCTTGAAGAGGAGCCTTGGTAGCTTGGAAGAGCTCAAAGTTCACAGCTGCCTCCTGCCATGTCATGCCCGGCGCCCTCCCTCCAGCCTTCAGGGGCTCTAAGCTGGGATGGTAGAGTGACAGATGGGATTTCTCCCCTCCTCTGTCCCCCTCCCCTTTCCACTGTTGGTTTCTAAGTATAGCTCCCTAAACCTTTCACTTTTTGTGTAGAGAACAAGGAATCGTATTTTGCAATCCTGGGCCAGCTAGAGACCTGGAGCTGATTGACCTTTTAACTCTTCAGTGGCCACCATTTGGTTGTTATGGATGTACCTAGAAGTAAGTAAATTAGATTAAATTTCTCTTCTGGAAACATCAAAAAAAAAAAAAAAAAGTCTAGGGCTGGAGAGATGGC
>PVHP010004905.1:0-68590 GCA_004024765.1 Zapus hudsonius
ATTTGCCAGGAATAGTTCTGAATACCTTTACTACAAAAGAAAGACTATTATAAGCCCCATTTCTATTCTATGTGTGGTGTATGCATGAGTGTGCAGATGTGTGCACCCCATGTGCATATGTGTGAAAACCAAAAGAGAATTCAGGTGTCCTTTTCTTATGGCTGCTCTATGTATTTCCTTGAGATGGGGTCTCTCCCTCAACTAGAGCTGCTGTCCACCAGCAATTCTCCAGTCTCCACCTCCCAAAGACTAAAGTTACAGATGTGCATTCAATGCCTAGCTTTTCACATGGGTTCTGGGGAGTCAAATTTGATGGTCTCCAGTGAGAAACCCCATATGCTAAAGAGGCAAGCACTCAACAACTAAGCCATCTCTCCAGTCCCAGATTAGAATTTTTTTTTAAAAGGAGGTAAGCTTCTTGGTCTTAGCTTTTATTGATTAACATGAATATACCAGAATGGAGATTTTTCTTTCTTTTTTTTAATGTTTTTTTTTATTTCAGAGAGAGAGATAGAAACAGAAATATGGAGATAGAGATATGGAGAATACTGCAAACAAACTCCAGACACATGGGCCACATTGTACATCTGGCTTTACAGAGGGTACTGGGGAATCGAACCCAGGCCATCAGGCTTTGCAAGCAAGCACCAGCACATTTTGACTTTTTAAAGAGCAAACACTGAGAAGACTTGTAGAGGTGCTCAGCCCCAGCAAGGGTAACTGGACGGTGGTGGTATGAGTCAGGTGATCTCCATAAACTCAAGTGTTCTGAATGCTTGATCCCCAGCTAATGGCAATTTGGGAATTGGAGCCTTGCTGGAGGAGGTGTGGTGTTGGGGGTGGGCTTATGAGTGTTATAACCAGCTGCCCCTTGCTAGTGTTTGGCACAATCTCCTACCCCTGCTGTTGGCCAGAGGGTGATGTCCAGCCTTTGCTCATGCCACATCTGCCCATGTCATCATGAAGCTTCCCCTGGAATGTGTAAGCGAAAATAAATCCTTTCCTCCAAAAGCTGCTTTTGGTCGTGTGCTTTGTGCCAGCAACTCAAAGGTATCTGCAACAATGACTTTTTATTTTTTGGAGGCAGGGTCTTGTGGCCCAGGTTTATCTTGAACACATTATGTAATTTAGGCTGGCCTCACACTTGCAGCAGACCTTCTGCTTCAGCCTCCTGAGTGTTGGGATTACAGGCATGCACCACCATGTTCAACAGAGATAATCAGTACTTTATACTTTCTTTTTCTGGTACTGGGAATTGAACCCAGGGCATCTCACATGCTAGGCATGCACTTGACCACAAGAACTACATTTTTAAAAGGAAGTGATAACTGTGTTCTATGTTAAAGAAGAGACACACTGACTAAATGTAAAACCTAGCCTGAGGCTGAATCCTGAACTGGAGGAGTGCTATAGTGCAGAGTGGAATGTCCCTAGAAGGCCCAGACTCCTATGTGTTAAGGGCTTGATCTTCAGTGTGGCACTCTTGTGGAAACTTTTAGAGGTGGGCCCTAGTGGGAGGTCTTCAGGTTATCAGGCATGTGCCCTAGAAGTAGATAATGAAATCCCAGCCCCTTCTTCAGCCTGTCAATCTGTCTTGCTCTGCCACACTGTCTTGCCGCAGGCCCCAAACACTGGGGCCAACCAATCCTAGACTGAAACCTCCAAAACAGCTAAAATGAACCTTCTCTTTTCATAAGTGGACTGTTTCAGGTATTTATTACAGTAACAAAAAGCTAACACATAGCCGGGCGTGATGGCGCACGCCTTTAATCACAGCACTCGGGAGGCAGAGATAGGAGGATTGCTGTGAGTTCAAGGCCACCCTGAGACTACATAGTGAATTCCAGGTCAGCCTGGACTAGAGCGAGACCCTACCTTGAAAAACCAAAAAAAAAAGCTAACACAAGGAACTGGGGAAGATAACAGGTGAAGGCACTCGCTTGCTAGCATTCGATTACAATGGCAAGAGACCCTGGCATACCCATACACATACATATACGCATGTGCAAATAAACAAATTATATTTTTTTAAAAAGCTAACACAAGAGGCTGGAGATATGGCTCAGCAGTTAAGGCTGAAAAGCTTAAGGACCTGGGTTTGATTCCCCAGCACCCACATAAAGCCAGATACACAAAGTGGTACATGCATCTAGAGTTCATTTTCAGTGGCTAAGGGTCCTGGTATGCCATTCTGTCTGCCTCTCTCTCATAAACAAATAAAATATCAAAAATTTAATGCTAACACAAGGTAAAATTGTAAATAAAGGATATCAGGAGACCAAATGACAAAATTAGAATGTGAGCCTAGAGAGCTTCCAGACAAAAAAGGGCCAAAGCATGATAAAGAGCTGGACCGTCAGCCCCAACTCCTCACCTGCAGGGACGAGGAAGGGGCTAGAGAACAGCCAATCACCAATGACCATGATTAACTGGACCATGTACCATAATGGCATAAAACCCTACACAATGGGGTCTGCAGAGCTTTTTCCAAGCTGGCGGCCACATGGAGGTAGTGGGAGGGTAGACTACCCAGGAGGTCACAGAAGCTCCATCCCCTACCCCGTGCTTTATTAATCTCTTTCGCTTGGCAATTCCTGCATTGCATCCTATGTAGTAAACCTGTAATGGTAAAGAAACTGAGTTTCTGAAGTCTTGGGCCATTCTAAGCTGGTGAGAGGGTAGAAACCATCCTTTCTAGCTAGCAGGTGAGAAGTGGGAGACTTGAGACTTGTGACTGCCGCTGAAGAGAAGTCTTGTGGGAATCCGCCCTCAACCCGTGGGGTTTAAGACTGACCCTGGTTCAGAGGGCCAGAACTGAACTAAGTGTAGGACAACCAACTGGCATAGGAGAATGAGCATGATGGGAAAATCCCTGGGGTCAACCCCCAGTACTACAAGCAGTCAGTCAATCTAGTTTAACAGCCAGGCATACTGCCTCGGGCCTACTATCGTAGCACTCAGGAGGCTGAGGCAGGAGGAATGCTACAACTTCAAGGCCAGGCTGGGCTACATAGTGAGCTAAAGGCTAGCCTGAGCAACAAAATAAAACCCTGTCTACAAAAAGAAAAAATAGAAAAGAAACTCTTCAATTCTACAATGTCCTGATTTAATAACCAAACCAATGGCTTTTGGCAGAAATGTCTGCATATACCCCCAATTGCCCAGAGTACCAGGGCAGCTGCAACTCATTTTCCACCTTATATTAAAAATCTTCCATGCAGCACAAACTCCATTAAGTCAATTTGTAAAAAGACTGAAATTCCATTTGTATAATTCCATAACAGTATCAACTCTACCTGTGATGAGTCAAGTCCTGTAAAAGATCCTTGACCTTTAATGAACAAACACTGCCCACCTGCCTAACTTCCTGAGTCTATTTTCTGAATCAAACTTCAAAGGCTTTCTTCATGCCATCAGGTAGTAACATTTTAGTGCATAGAAGCAGTAACAAATTTTTCAAGGGCATTCTTTTTTTTTAATATTTTATTTATTCATTTTCAAGCAGAGAGAGAGAGAGAGAGAGAGAGAGAGAGAGAGAGAGAGAGAGAGCACCAGAGCCACCACCTTGTGGGTCTGGCTTATGTGGGTCCTGGGGAATTGAACCCGGGGCCTTAGGCACTGGAGGCAAGTGCCTTAGCCGCTGAGCCATCTCTCCAGCCCAAGGGCATTCTTTTCATTACAAGAGACAAAGTTAAAAAACAATTTTTATATATGTCTAAAGACAACTGTTTTCATTTTAAATTTTTTTCAAGTTTTCTGGATTAGCTCTCATACAAAGAATGTTTGGAATTGAGGAAGAAAATAGTTCATTACCTCTGAAAGGCGTAATTGGGGTGGCGGATGCAAGACACAGTTTCAAATCCTGTGCCTAGAATATTCAGAGAATGGACTTTATAAATATCTACTATGTAAGTGGCTGCTTCAGTTTTTCCTACTAGATACTTACAATTCGTCTTAACATTGGATAATGTAAGCAGTGAGTTAGTTAGAATTCAAAGTTAAAACCCTAGTCACAAAAAAAAGTAGATTCATGTTTAAAAAAAAAAAGATTTTGCTGGGGGGGTAACAGAAGTTTGATTTCCACATTTACTTTAGTTTTGGTTTGGTTTGGTTTTTTCAAAGTTAGGTCTCACTCTAACCCAGGCTAACCTTGGATCTCACTCGGGAGCAATCCTCTGCCTCTAAGCACTGGGGTTAAAGATGTGAGCCACCACACCTGGCCACTTTTACTTTTAGTTTCCCTTTTTTTTTCTCACCCAATTCTACTGACAAAAAAAAAAAAAAAAGTAGATGATGGTTTCAACTTCCTCTTTTTTCAAAAAGGCCTGGTCACATCTTATATCCCAAACACCTTGACAGAAAGAAATGCCAAACACCTCAACTGACTACCAAAGTGCTAGGTTCAATTTCAACATTATTTGCCTCAGCCTCTTTTAAAAAAATATTTTATTTATTTGCAAAAAGCGAGAGAAGGGGCATACCAGTGTAAACAACTCCAGATGCATGCACCACTTTGTGCATGTGGCTTTACATGGGTACTAGGGAATCAAACCAGGGCCATCAGGCTTTGCAAGCAAGTACCTTTCAACAGCTGATCTATCTCTCCAGCCCTTGCCTCCATTTCTAAACAAACATGTTACCAGAGTTTTCACAAAGAAAGAACAAGTGTCTAATAACGGCACAGCAATCAGTGCTAAATGCCACACTGAATCAGATTCCTGCCATCACGAAAAGCCACAATCCCCAGATGGTTGCTGTTTCAGAAACTTGAGGAGGTGGAAAATCTGTTGTTCCTAAGAATGTTCACAAAAAAGAACAGGCAAAGAAAGCAGGAACTCTACCACAGAAACTCCAAAGGGACACTCCAAGGTTTCACTCATTCACACCAGAGAAGGGCAAGTGGTGGACATGAGTGGTCAGACTTGCCCTTAAAGAAAAGTTTAAAATAAAGCCACTACCCCATTTTGATTCCAGCCTAAACTCATCAAAGCTGTGGGGGCACCATGTCAAAGCGCAGAGAGAAGCTTAAGAAACAAGTTCTGGAGCTGGCTCAGCGGATTAAACATTTGCCTCACAAGCCTGAGGACCTGAGTCTGGATCCCTAGAGACAAGGTTCAGGTCATTTCTCTGCCACAGTAGGAAGAGCAAGGCATGTCACAGAGATCTGTTATGATCATCCCAGTCCTTGAGGTCGGAATAAACAAATGGACCACATCCATCGCTGGGCAAGTAGTTTGACCTAAGGACTTCAGGCTTTGCATCTGTAAAATTACTTTTTTCAAATTCCTAATTCCATCTTAAAGTAAGATGCAAAACAAGGTTTCATGATAAACCAAGAAAGTATACTATGAATAAAAAAGTTCCAGTGTTAGACAGGTGTGGTGGTGCATGCCTTTAGTCCCAGCAGAGGTGGGAAGATCACTGTAAGCTCAAGGCCACCCTGAGACTACATAGTGAATTCCAGGTCAGCCTGGACTAGAGAGAGAGAGCCTATATCAGGGGGAAAAAAAATTCCAGTGTTGAATTTTCCTCCTGTGTGCTCTCTACCTTTATAAATACAAAGCATTAAAAATTAACAATACAAGGGTTGGAGAGACAGCTTAGCAGTTAAGGAGGTGCTTGCCTACAATCCCTAAGGACCAGAGTTCGATTCCCCAGTACCCATATAAAACCAAATGCACAAAGTAGTGTATGCATCTGGAGTTTGTCTGCAGAGGTTGGAGGCCTTGGCATGCCCATTCTCTCTGTCTTTCTCTCCTTCCCTCTCTTTCCCCCTCTCTCTCCTTGCAAATAAATAAAAATATATTTTTAATTAATAATACAAGATATTACTATTTCCATTAAATCTAAAAGAAAGTATATAATCAAAAATAGCTCAACTCAGGGCCAGGCATAGTGATGCACACCTTTAATCCCAGCACTGGGGAGGCAGAGGTAGGAGGATTACCATGAGTTTGAGGCTACCCTGAGACTACATAGTGAATTCCAGGTCAGCCTGGGCTAGAGTGAGACCCTACCTCAAAAAACCAAAAAAAAAAAAAAAAAAAAAAATCTCAACTCAGGACTGGAGAAATGGCTCAGCAGTTAAAAGTGCTTGCTTACAAAGCCTGCTGGCCCAAGGTTTAAAGCCCCAGTACCCACGTAAAGCCAGATGCACAAAGTAGCACATGTATCTGGAGTTGTTTGCAAACTCCAAGAGGACCTGGCATACACACACACACATACATACATACACACACACACATACACACACACAAAAATCAATCAATCAATACCTTGCACTCTAATAAATAAGTTTTTAAAAATAAAAAATAAATTTTAATCCATCTCTTAAAATTGGTCTGTTGTCAATTTTTCTAAATTATGTCGAAATTTAAAGCTGCATACATTTTAGAATACTAAAAAGTGACAATTGTTTCTTGTTTTCCACTGTAATAATATGTCTGACAGGTAAAAAAATAAACATTAGAAAACATGAAAATCTCGTTTCTGTCATTTTACCACACACTTAGGGCTCAACTTTCAATTCTGCTCTTGTTCTATTTCTAGTCAGTTTCACTTCTGAATTTTCTGCCACAAAGTTAAATATTGTGATCCAGTAGAGAAATTTTTAAGTAACATTAAATAAGAACAAAGTTTTTCCTTTAGAAGGAAAGCTAAACATTAAATAAGAGCTACGTTTTTCCTTTAGAAGGAAAACTAAACATTTTCACAGGAAAAACAAAGACACGACAATTGAAAAAAAACACTTGAATTCTGATGGTATTCTGTCATGTAGAAATAATGACTTTAAGATGATGGGGTCAGTAAGTTTCCAAAGCTTCCTCATAGTTTCAGTCACAAGAGCCAAAGCTGCTTAAAATTGCCATGATTTTACATGTTGCCTTTTGTCCAAATCAGAAGAAGCTTCCTTCCTGAATATTCATGCTACAGGTACTGAGCTACATCAGACCTATGTTCACAATGAGACAAACTTGCTCTCTGCTTTCAGGCCTTACCAACACAACAGGTTTAAAAAAAAAAAAAAAGCTAATTAGGTTTAAAAGAGAAAGGTATCTAAATAAACACAGATGTAAAGAGAAAAAGTATATGCATATCATGGAAAGCTAAATTCAGCTTTCAGTTTGTTTGGTTGTTTGATTGGTTTAACTGCAAGCCAATTTTACTTAAATAAGGACTGTCCAACAAAAATATCCTGTTAGCCATTCATGATCTAAATTGTGGTGTATGAAATCAATAAAATTATGGTACATACTGAAAGCCATGAGACATTTCTGTTTTGTAATAAATGAGGCAGTGGCCATTACTCATTAGTAACTTTTTAAAGATAAGCTATTAAGTCTGCCCTTTCTCCTTTCTTCTTAATGCCAGAGAAGATCATTTTTGTTCCAGGAATGTATTTTTTGGGATTCTCCAAATCCTCCATCAGTGTGTCCTCTCCCCAGGTGATGCCTTTGTTCTTGTTGGCGTCTATGTAGAGAATCCAGCAGCCTGACGGGTCTTCTGCCCTAACAGACCGTGGAGATCTGGTCCAGTCTTGTGCTTGCCTCCCTTTCTAGTGTGGCACTGGGCACACTTCTCAACAAAGATCTCCTTGCCTGTCTCAACATCACCCATCTTTAATTCGAGCTCCACCACTGAGCCCACCTAAGAGCACTACCAGCCACAAGCCTGACTCTCTACCTTTTTTTTGTTGTTGTTTTCGAGGTAGGGTCTCACACTAGCCCAGGCTGACCTGGAATTCACTATGTAGTCTCAGGGTGGCCTTGAACTCATGGCAATCCTCCTACCTCTGCCTCCTGAGTGCTGGGATTAAAGGGGTGTGCTACCACGCCTGGCAGCTTTTTTTTAAATATTTATTTATGAAAGAGAGAAAGAATGGGCACACAAGGGCCTCTAGCCACTGCAAACTAACTCCAGACACATGCAACATGTCGTGCATCCGGCTTTACATAGGTACTGGGGAATCAAGCCTGGGTACTTAGGCTTTGCAGGTAAGCACCTTAACCACTGAACCATCTCTCCAGCCCTAAATTCAGCTTTCTACCTGCTTCTGTGCTTTTGTCATTTTGATACTCTGTGTGTCTCAGTTCCATTCAGCCTTCCTTTCTCTTGGAACATTATTATGCAGAAAACCTGAGTTTCTACTATGTAATCAGAACAATGCTGGGTACAGATGCTGTGGGAGATAAAACAGAAGCGCTTAAGGGTCCCAATCCTTGAAGCACCTTTTAACTTGTCATCAAAACCCTGCGAAGGGAAGGCGACTACAGCAGATGGGAACGATGACCCAGAATGAAGTCCCCATGCTGACAAAGCATCATGACTTTAAGTAACAATTTTCCATGGCTCCTCGTCTGTAAAAGGAGTGGGTACTCATATAAATCTCCCATGCAGAGGAATTCCAAGTAACATACACAGAAGCTCTAACCTCCAGGAAGGGAAGCAAAAACCTCTACCCTAAGTGCAGAAAACAGAGGGACTTCCTTCCCAGGAGGGAGGGTGAGGTCCAGTAAGTAAACTTCCAGCAGAGCACTCTGGTCACTACAGTGGTACTGTGATGGATGTGTGATGAGAAATATGCATTTTGGCCTTCATCTCTAGTTCCTGGCAAAGAGCTCCTAAAACACTTCTAATTTCCTGAACCACAAGAATGCTGAGAAAATCTTTTTTTTTTTTTTTTTTTTGTATATTAGGTGCCTGACCTTGGATCCTGATATACTAACAAGACTTCTGCTCCAATAACGTGACTCTTGGTGGACTCCTGGATGATGGCTGGTCACCAGAAAAATCAAGTCATGATTGGAGGCTTTGAACCGTCAGCTGAGGAGAAGAGAGGAACTGCAGATTGAGCTAAATCTCTGAATGCACCTGGAGAGGACACAGAAACTTCCACTTCCCCCACATAGCTCCTCCATATGCATGGGTTCTGTCTGGCTGCTCCCCACATCCTTTACAATCAACCAGTACACTGACAGAACATACTTCCCTGAGCGCCTCTCTAGCAAATGATCAAGGAAGGAAGGGGTTATAGGAACCCTCAATTTATAACCAATTGGCCACAGGATCTGGAGGCCCAGACACAAGGTTGGCATGTAGAGGACTGAGCCTTGACATGAACTCCAGGTAGACAGCATCAGAGTTGAATGATAGGTTACCCTATTGGTGTTCCATGTATCAGAAGTGCTGAGAGTATAACAGGAAGAAACAGTTTCTACCTTACCTCAGCTTGTCATGGTGAAAGTTAACATCCCTAAATCATGTTAATATAATACATTTAATATGGTAAAAATAGTACTTTACATCTGAGGCTTTGCTCCTCAAAGCTCACAATCCAAATATATGAAAAAATATGATAATTTCAATAACCACACATCCTATAAAAAGCCTGATCAGGGCTGGGCAGATGACTCAGCAGTTGAAGGCACTTACTTGAAAGCCTGCCAGCCGGGTTTCTATTCCTCAGTACCCACATAAAGCCAGATACACACAAAGTGACACATGCATCTGGAGTTCATTTACAATACACCCATTTCTCTCTCGCCCCAAATAAAAAAATATTTTCAAATAAATAAATAAATAATTTAAAACCTGGCCAGTACTCAAAACTGTCAAGGACACCAAAAATAAGTATGGAGAACTGTCACAGCTAAGAGGAGGTTATGGAGATAGACAACTAACTTCCATGTGTCCAGGTTGGGATCCTGGCACAGAATATACACAGCAGGTCAAAACTAAAGGGCCAAAAGAGATTAATGAGACTTTTAAATGTGGTATGCATGTACTACTTATTGAGGGTAAAGTTCTGACACATGCCACAACATAGATGAACCTTGAAGACATCATGCTGGGTGAAATCAGCCGGCACAAAAGGACAAGCAGTGCCCGTGTCACTTACCTGAGGAAACCAGCAGAGTCACATTCATAGAACAGAAAGTAGAGCACAGTTTGCCAAGGGCTGGAGGGGAGATACAGAGAGTTGGTACTGGGTATATAGATTCTGTGTGGGAACCTATATACCCAAAGAAATGTTCCAGGAGTAGATACAAGTGACAGATGTACAACACTGGGCACATTCTTAATGCCACTGAATTATACACTTAAGAATTAATAAAACAACCAGGCATGGTGGCACATGCCTTTAATCCCAGCACTTGGAAGGTAGAGGTAGGAGGATTGCCATGAGCTCGAGGTCACCTGAGACTACACAGTTAATTCCAGGTCAGCCTGGGCTAGAGTGAGACCCTACCTCAAAAAAAAAACAAATGTGGAGAAAAAAGACAGTGGTGGTTTGATGGCAGAAGTATCTATACAGGAACATCTAATGGGTAAAAATACACATGTAGGAATATCCTTTGAGTGATTTCATGGCCCTAAAGTCATCTTACACAATACAAGCACTAGTATACAATTACCTGAATACAGATACTCATTGCAGTGGAATAAGAACACAAAAGTCCATCAACAGGATGTTAGCTGAAAAAAATCAGCCAGGTGTAAGGGTGTCCCTGTAATCCCAGCACTAGGAAACTGACACAGGAAGTCCAGAGTTCCCGCCAGTACAGACTACATAACAAGGCCCTGCCTCAATAAAAGAAAAAATGTGTAAGATACATATACTTACATGGAAAGCAAGAAGCCTAGAAAAAGCACTTAAAAAGTTACATTTTAAACTAAGTGAAAAGTACTTACTCTGAGGCCTTCCATTTATTCTTCTAAGAAAGCAACTTGCATGCAAGATCATGTGTATATGTAAGTGCATTTTCTGAGACTAGTCCATATATTTTATGGATTCTTTTTAAAAATGTGGCCTCCAAAAAAGGTGAAAAGATAATCACTAAAAAGCTTTTTAAAAAAATTAAAACGGTGCTGGGAGATGGCTCAGGTGTTCAGTGCATGAGCACCTGAGGAGACCTGAGACCACACAAACGGGAATCTCCAGAACCCAGTAAAGCGTGCCTGTCACCCTCTCCTGCAAAAGCAGAGCAGGAGGAATGGCCCAGGCTCTCGGAGAGCAGCAAGCTCCATTATCTGTAAGAGACTCCAACAAGACCGTGTGGAAGAGCAGGGCAGTGTGACACAAGAGCCACCTCAGGCAAGCACCCCACGGCCAGCTGCAGGCAAGCGCCTAGGCACTGCAAGGGCACAGGCACACACACGCAGGCACGCACGCACGCAAAAAAAAAAAAAGTTTCCTGACTTCTGAGTGTCTAAGAAATGTAGTTGAGTTATATTCATATTAAATGCCTCTAACACACACACACACACACACACACACACACACACACACACACACACACACACATTTTCTCTCAAGACTCCTAAATCCAATGGTGTGAAGGAAGTTGCTCTTCAGTTCCTATTCTAATTCACTAATTATTAACTTCCATCAAGAAGTAAGGCACAGGTCTGCAAAATGTGTAACTTACACTGCAGGCCTAGAAGCAGAGAGCAGAAGCTGCAGTGGTGGTCCCAATGGACCAGTCAAGGAGCAGGGTGGGCCACAGCTAGTACTCATTCATGGAAAGAAAGGCTCAGGAGCTGTAGAGCCCTGGCTTTTCTTTTAAGTGAATTGAAATAAAACAAACAAATTAGGTCTTATGGAGTTTTGTGGGATTTTTTTTTTTTCAGTAAAGCCAAATCTTTTTTTAGAAGCAAATGGGAAAGAAGGAATCCAATACTTTTGGAACCAATGTTGTTCAGTAACCAATATATCAAATATTATAGCCCCTTTTAGAATCAATGGAACTTAATGAAGAGGAGAATAAATGAACAGAATACATCAGGGATAAACTCTAAGCTAAAATTAAAATATACTGGTACTGGAGAGATAGCTAGCTCATCAGTTAAAGGTGCTTGTTTACAAACCATGCCAGCCAAGATTTGATTCCTTAGTACCAACTTGAAGCCAGATGCACAAAGTAGCCCATGCATCTGAAGTTCCTTTGCAGTGGCAAGAGGCCATGGGGCACACATTCACTCATTCTCATATTCTCTCTCTCTCTCTCTCTCTCTCTCTCTCTCTCTCTCTCTCTCTCTCTCTCTCTCTCTCTCTCTCTCCTTGCAAATATTTAATTCAAATATACCTTAAAACAGTGGTTCTCAACAAGAGGTAATTTTACCCACTAAGCAGGTTTGGCCACATACAAACATATTTTTTAAAATACTTTTATTTTCAAACAGAGACAGAATAGGCGAACCAGGACCTCCAGCTGTTGCAAACTAACTCCAGATCCAGATGCATGGGTCATTTTGTGCATCTGGCTTTATGTGAGTACTGGGGAATTGAACCCAGGTTGTCAGGCTTTACAGCCAAATGTAAGCCATCTTCTCCAGCCCTGAACACATTTTTGATCACCAGGACTGATGAGGTCTGATGAGTCCAAGGATATGACTAACCATCTCACATTCTCTGCCCTGTTCCAAAATGTCAACAATAACAGTAATAATAATACCAAGACCAAGAAAGCCTACCTTCAAGTACACTGAGGTACCACTAAATCTACACTCTCAGAAAATCAACTTTACCATAGAAATTCTTAAGAACAGCATTTGTTTATTTGTTTAGAAATACTGAGCCCCAGCCAGTAGGATATTGCTGAAGAAGCAGAGGTGGGAGGATCAGAAATATCGACCCTTTCCAACCAGCATGGACTGCACTGACATGCATAGTTTTTCTTTATTTATTCTTTTCTTCTTTTTTTAATCTTTGGGTTTTTTATTAATCTATTTATTTTTACATTCTTTTTGTTTTTTTATTTTGTTTGGGGGATTGACATCCACAATTTTCAAAGCATTGTTTAAACTCTTGAAATTTGCAAGTTAGGCAAAATAAGACAACAGATTTATGCTTTTAAAAAGTTTTACACACACCCATGACTCCACACACAATGGTAAGTGAAAGAAAGCAGACACAAAAGTACATTTTTCATGACTCCACATACATAAAGTTCAAGGACAGGCAAAAATGAATCTCTTGGACTGGAAAGCAGAAAAGTGGCTCCTTTGGAAAGAAAAGAGAGGTAACCATGAGAGATAACCTAAGAACTTCTGGGATCCTCACAGTTTTGCATCTCTTAATCAGCGTAGTAGCTATATATAACTGTGCTCATCTTGTAAAATTCATCAAGCAATATACTAATAATCCATGAACTTTATACAGATATGACAGGTACCAACAAAATGCCCATTTTTAATATCTTATGTTTATGTCCCCAAATCTGAGCATTTTGATCCAGAAAGTTAGCAGCAACTATAAAAGTAAATGTGTTTTGTTACACAGGCTGCCTTCCAAGAAATCAAGAAGGATGGCGAACGCCCCCAAAAAGCTGTGAATAGCATACCCGGTGCTCAAAGAGCTTAGCTGTACACTTAAGCCACTGTATATTCCCTGGCACCAATCCAAGGATTTGACAGACACTAACAAATGCGGTTGAATTATTCCATGGGCAGTTTGTTTGGATTAGTTTCCCTCGTGTGAAACTGTGAACTGATAGGAGAGAAGATGCTTTCTCTTCCCTAATTTCACATGTTCTCAAAGTCTCCCCCCCCCACCCCCAACTAAACCCTGCCAGGCCCCTCAAGTCCTTAGGCCTCCAGGCTGCTTCTAGTCATGCCCACAGTTGCTTCTCCCCAGTAGCTCCCTCACACTCACCTCTCTCCCCCACACATACAAACATTCACATTGACGCCCCATCCACAGAGACTAGTCTCTGGTCTCAACTTCGACCCTCTTCCAGGACCTCAACATGCAAGGCGAGCCTTGTTGCCCCCTCGCCATACAGTCCTTTGCCCAATGGTACCATAAAACCAGGGCACAAGCTACGCTGCTGGTCTTTTACATCCCCTCCTACCACAGCAGCTTGGTTTCTACAAAACAAGTCTGTTGGCCTCCCCAGCGGCCACTCCAACTTTTCTCTGCTCTTTGCATGCAGGCAGCCCGGGCTTCCTCCTTGGGTGTGAATCTTGATGGAAAGGGATGGAAAGTTACAGGAAGGATGTAGAGGAATTTGCTCTGTCCCCTAAGCGAGGCAGGGGAAAGATTGCTCAAGTCCGGAGCAAACAAGGCGGGCTTGCAGCAGAGGCAGAGTCGGGGGTTCGGGAACCCCAGCTCCGTCCATCACTTACAGCACTCACAGAAAGGGAGGACTCGAACCCAGGGCCACTCGCGCACACCAGGCACGGTGGTTCTCCGGACCTGCTTTCTCCGGGCTCTCACTCTCTCTCTCCTTGGAAAGAGGGACGGGGGGAGGTGAAAGCCGCGGTAAGTTCTACTAAGGCTAAGCTTCCTGCGGAGCGGCAGACGGGGCCGGCCGTGGAAAGAGCCCTCCACAGAGAGTCCCCAAAAATGCAACGTCCTGTCGTCGCCCTCGTCACCGGACAGTGTGGCCCCCAGAAGACACGCGTCGTCCCGGCTCTGATCCTCGGAGGGAAAGAAGTGAGGGGCACGGCCCGGGGCGCTGCGGGCTGGGAAGGAAAGCCCACGTCCCGGGACACGCGCGAGCGAGCAAGCGAGCGCTCCGCAACCGGACTCCCCGCGGCGCGCGGCTCCCCCGGTGCCCGCCCGAACCCCAACCCTCCGGTCACCAGCCCTCCTCCGTCCCGGAGCCCCGGGCTTTACCTGCTGAGATGGGAGCTCCACATGCAGGGCCCGCGCGGCAGAGCCCGGCGGCGGGGCGGCGGCCGGGCCCGGGGGAGGCAAGGGAACCGGGCCCCCGAGCGACGCGGAGGAGCTCATCTCGACCCCGGGGCCGCGAAGCGGCGGGGCGGGTTCTCTCCCGGCATCCGCCGCCGCCCCCCAGCCACGACCCCCCGAGCCCCTTGCAGTCTAGAAAGCCGCCACCCGACGGGCGCGACCGCTGGGTCCCCGCGCTGGCCGCCGCCGGCTAAGGAAGAGCCATATTACCGCAGTGCAACCCCCTCCCCCCCGGCCCGCACCGGCCCGTTCATTGGCTCCGCTCCCTCGGGGGCGGGACCCAACGGCAGCCCGGAGGCGCGCTATTGGGTGACGGGTCAGTCCATCGCCGGCCGCGGTGGGCGAGGGGCGGAGGGACTCGGGGATGGCCTCAATCGAGTCTGTCAAACCGGGGCGAAACCTGGGGGCGTTACTTCTTTTTGTCCCATTCTGATTGGGTTTTTCCTCCTAAGGGGTGGGGTCTCACACTGGTACCGCAAAGTCCATTGGTCAAGAGTGCTGTCAGTTGTTGGGAAGGGAAAGGGGCGGGGCCTTGTTTAGGTAGAGCGCGAGCCTGGGCTCTGGCGTCACGTGCAGAAGTGGAGAGTCACCTGATTCGTGAGAGGCAGTGTTCGGAGCCACTTCCGCCCTAACCTAGTTGCCGTGGTAACAGGCGGGGGGGGAGGAGGGCGGGGACCAGTCTGACAGCAGCCGGGCGGGGATTGGTCGGCTGGCTTTGAAGCTCGTGAATTCTGTTCCTGAGCTCGGGAAAGGGGAGCTGCGTGGCTGAGCTGCATGCACTTTGACCAGAGAACCCTGGGCACCCATCCCTCCAGCAATTCCACGAGCAACTCCGATCCGCAAGTCCACGCTCCCCCGGGCATCCACTCCCCGGATGCCCAGCCTCCAGGTGCGCCAGCGCTCCGACTCCCCAGCCTGCCCTGCTTACCGATCCAGCCTCAGCTGGGGCAGGAGCTCACTCTTCAGAAGCCTCGGTGTGACGAGTGCTGCCTCTTTGCTGGGTCCTGCATGTTTTATATGTTTTATTACATGCTCTTTCTTTATTTATTTATTTATTTTGCTTCTGTGTGTGGTATATTAAAGTGTATTGCCCGCGTGGTGCCCCATGTGCTAGCCTGCAGTGGCCGGAAATGTCCACCTCCATCACTCTTTTGCCTGTTTTGTTTTGCCAGAGTGGATTCTTAATCCCTGAGCCTGCCTTTCCCCCACCCATGAGTTCTGGCGTACATGGCCATGCCCACCTGTTTATGTGGGTCCTGGGGTTCAAACTGGAGAAGTAGCTCAGGCCTGAACTTGCACAGGAAGTGGTCTTTTTTTTTATTTTATTTATTCATTTTCAAGCAGAGAGAGAGAGAGAGAGAGAGAGAGAGAGAGAGAGAGAGAGAGCACCAGGGCCACCTCCTTGTGTGTCTGGCTTATACGGGTACTAGGGAATTGAACTCGGGGCCTTAGGCACTGGAGACAAGTGCCTTAACCGCTGAGCCATCTCTCCAGCCCCAGGAAGTGGTCTTAACTGCTCAACCGTTTCTTCCAGTCCAACCTTGTGTAATACACACAATCAGCCCCGAATTCCTCAAGCAAAGGACCTTGTCTGACTCATCTCTGGATCCCTGTTGTCTGACAAAGAGAATTAGGAAATGTCTTCTGATGTGAGGGTACAGTTCAAATGCCCTCTCCTCCATGAAGACTTCTTTGATAATAATAGCTCTAGACTATTGCTGTTGCATCTATAAATAGCACAGAGTCATTCTGTGGGATATTGATCTGCCTTCCTCCACTTAGCCTGTAAATTTCTCCAAGACCTGGACTAAACAGAAGGAACACACTGTTGAGACTTCTAGCTATAACCCTGAGCTCCCTGCTCTGAGCTTTAGTGTCTGTAAAATAGTAATAGTGTTACTATGGTGATTAGGTAAACCAGTACTTTCAAGAGGCCCATATTAAACCCGATGTGCAATAGATACACTACAAACTTGTTTTAGTGGGCAGGGTGAGTGCTTAGCATTCACAAGGCCCTAGATTCAACCCCAAGTACCATGTAAAACTTTAGCCTGCTACTAGCTTTCAGGAAAACACCTTGGATCTGATTTGGGTGCTGGACCACTTACATGTCCCACTGTTTCCTGTTCTGCAACGCTGAGTAGTTCCTCATGGCTGGAGCATGGGAGTGTGGTCGGGTGTTTGTTGGGAAATCCCCAGCCTTACCTAATTCATGCTGTGCCCAGAGCCAGGAGAATTTCACAGAAATCACGTCTGTTCTAAGCTGTACATGCTTGCCAGCTGCAGCATTAAACCACCACAAATCAGAGGGCTGCATACAGGACTGTGTTCTCTCACAGTTCTAGAAGCCAGAAGTCCAAGATCAAAGTATCCAGATCACCTCTCCTTGCTGGTCCAACTCCCGGTGGCTCCCAGAGTTGCTTGTGTTTGCACAATTCCAATCTCCTCTTGTCTTCCCCTGGCCTCTTCTCTTCTTTATAAAGACATTTGATGTAGGACTTAGATTCCCCCATCCAGACTTCATCTTGAGATCATTCATTTAATGGCATCTGTAGAGCTAGCCCGAGTGCCTCAAACCTGTCATCCCCACACCCAGGAAGCTGCCATGAGTTTGAGGCCAATCTAGACTACATAATGTCAGGGCCTTGGCTGCTCATAGTGTGAGCCCCTGTCTATAAAAAAGAAAGAAGAGGGGGGAAAAGAAAGAAAGGGGCTGGAGATATGGCTCAGCTCAGCAGTTAAGGCACCTGCCTGCAAAGCCTAACAACCTAGGTTGGATTCCCCAGCACCCATGTAAAGCCAGATGCACGAAGTGGTGCATGCATCTGGAGTTTGTTTGCAGTGGCTGGAGGCCCTCATGTTCGTTCTCTCTCTCTCTCTCTCTCTCTCTCTCTCTCGTTCTCTCTCTCTCTCTCTCTCTCTCTCTCTCTCTCTCTCTCTCTCTCTCTCTCTCGTTCTCTCTCTCCTTACAAAGAAATGAAAATAAAAATAGAAAAATTTAAAAAAATATTTTTAAAAAGAAAAGAAAGATGACATCAAAATAGCAGAGGGACTATGTCAGAGTTTGATCCAGGTGTCCCCCACAAGCAAATGAATGTGTTCTTAGTGATCAATTCTCAGCTGATGGCAGTTTGGGTTTTACAACCTCGCTAGAGCTGTGTTGTTGGGGGCTGAATTATGAGTGTTATAAACCAGTTTCCCCTTGCCAGTGTTTGGCACACCTTTCTGCCACTGTTGGCAGTGCTGTGGCAGAGGTGATGTCCACCCTCTGCTCATGCCATCTTTTCCCTGCCAGGATGGAGTCTCCCCTCGAGTACGTAAGCCTAATAAACCCATTCCTCTACAAGCCACTTTTGTTTGGGTTCTTTCTGTGCAGCAACAAAGTAAGTTGACTACAACAGACTAGTTGTAAAGAAGAAGGTTCAGTGGAGGTGTGATGGAGAGGGTAAATGAAGGAGGGTGGTGGGAGGGGATTATGATCAGGGTACATTGTGTATATAGGTAAATTGCTAGTAAAAAGATTTTTAAAAAAAGAAATGTATTCTCTGCCTCTCTCTCTCATAAAATATTTTTAAAAAGGAAAGGCTGGGGAGATGATTCAGCAGTTAAAGAAGCTTGCAAAGCCTGCCAGCCCAAGTTTAAGTCTCCAGTACACACATCAAGCCAGACACATAAAGTGATACATTCATTTGGAATTTATTTGCAGTGGTAAGAGTCCCTGCTGCATCTAGTCTCTTTCTCTCCCTCCTCTCTCTCTTTCTCTCTCTCTCCCTCTCTCTCCTTTCTCTCTCTCTCTCCCTCTGATAATTAGAAAGAAAGGGAGGGGGAGGAATTGAGTAAAGGAAGGGTGGGAGAAGGGTTAATCAAAATTAAAGAGGTTTAGAATAAACCATATGGAAACCTACCACTGGATAATAGAACGAACACCCAGAGCCATACATTGTTACTAGAAAAATTTCAGTGCCAAGGATGGGATACCTTCCAGTGTCAGGGAGGTTCCTGAGGCCCCCAAAACATTACAGGCCATTGCCAAGGCTCTTGGTTGCCCACCAGAATGAGATGGTAAGACCCTATTGCTGGGGCTGGAGAGATGGCTCAGCGGTTAAGGCACTTGCCTCCAGTGCCTTAAGGCCCTGGTTCAATTCCCCAGTACCCACATAAGCCAGACCCACAAGATGGTGGCCCTGGTGTGCTCTCTCTCTCTCTCTCTCTCTCTCTCTCTCTCTCTCTCTCTCTCTCTCTCTCTCTGCTTGAAAAATGAATAAATAAAATATTTTATTAAAAAGACCCTATTGCTGAAGACCACATATGCTTGGGCTGCAGGTCACTGAGAAATGAAGCTAGAGCTGAGCTGGAAACCTCCTCCCGGTTAACCAGCTGACAGAAAGCTGGATAAAGCTATGGGTGCATGCAGCCCTATGGGAGAGGGAAGTCATCAACGGTGGTGAACAGCAGTGGACCTTGCAAGCCTTAAGACAGGGCAGCCAGGAAAAATGTGCCAACTGGGGCAATAGTGGCACATCTATGGTGGGGGAAACCAACTGTTCCTAATTGGACTGGAGGCCCGCTCCATGGGAGGGAATACATGCCTGGTACTGAAGACCTAGTCAAAAGCTTATGGTCAAGGAGGTCATGATACCTAGGGGAGTAATGCCTTCTGTTGTTTGGCTAAATGCATATACTATGCCTACTAAAATGCCTTATGATCACTTTTTTAATGAACTTCCACATATAATAATGATACTCTCTCTTTGGGCAAGAGAAGCTTTTCTTTTCAGATAGCAGTGACCACTGGAACCCAAAAGACACCACAGTGCTGAAAAGAAATGACAGTGGAGTGTTCAGCACTGGGACATCTCTATCACACTTCCCGAGGCTCAGGGTCTATTGGGGAAGAGGTGGAGGAAAGATTGTAAGAGCCAGAAGAAGGGTAGGACTGCTTACAGTGCAAACTTCCAGACACAAAATGTCCTTGATAGTCATGACTTTGCAGTGCCTGATAATGCCTACAAAGACCTTTGTAATAAGAGGAAAAGATGATGACACCGAAACAAAATAGAAACTAATTGGGAGGGGGAAGGAGAAAGGAGGAAATTATCATGGTTTATTTCTATAATTATGAGAGTTATCAATAAAAAGTTTTTTTTTTAAAGAAAGAGGGCTGGAGAGATGGTTCAGCCGTTTAGGTGCTTGCTGCAAAGCTTAAGGACCCACATAAAGCCAGATGCACAAGGTGGTACATTGTGTCTCGAGTTTGTTTGCAGTGGCTAGAGGCCCTGATGTGCCCATTCTCTCTGTTTCTTTCTCTCTCTCTCTCTCTCTCTCTCTCTCTCTCTCTCTCTCTCTGTCATAAATAAATAAAAGAAAAATGTTTAAAAAAAAGAAAAAGGGAGGAAAGGAGGAAGGAAGGCAGGCAGGGAGGGAGGGAGAGAGGGAGGGGAGAAGGAAAGGACGGCAGAAGAAATGGGCCTGAGTCCCTCCCAAGGCAAGAATTCCCCTTCCTAAAATTAAGATTCCTGGAAGGATTAAATCTATAGCTGGCATTGTGGTTGGTTGAGTTTAACCTCAAAACTTGGCTTCAAAGCCGGGCGTGGTGGTGCACGCCTTTAATCCCAGCACTCAGGAGGCACAGGTAGGAGGATAGCGTGAGTTCAAGGCCACCCTGAGACTGCATAGTGAATTCCAGGTCAGCCTGGGCTAGAGACCCTACCTCGAAAAACCAAAAAAAAAAAAAAGTCTCTAAGGATCTGGGTTCAACTCCCCAGTACCCATGTAGAGCCAGATGTACAAAAGGGGTGCATGTGTCTGGAGTTCATGCCCTGGTGCTCCCATTCTTTCTAACTGTCTCTGTTTCTTTCTGCTTGCAAATAAATAAATAAATGAACCCACATGTTATTTGAACAGGATATTTGAACAGCTAACTAATACCATAGTGGGTATGTGCTATCATTTTAACATGCTTTCCAGAGGTCCGCATGTTGGAACCATAAAACCCCCAGTTCATACATTGATGGTGTTTGGAGGTGTAGCTTTTGCAAGATAATTAGGATTAGAAAAGTTCATGAAAATGGGACTCCTGCAATGGCATTAGTGGCTTTATAAGGAGAAAGATGTCTCAGTGGATTAGAGTCCCTTGCTTGCAAAACCTGATGAAACCAGGTTTGATTTCCCAGTACCCAGACAAAGCCAGATGCACACAGTGGCGCATGCATCTGGAGTGTGTTCACAGTGACAGGAGGCCCTAGTGTGCCTATTTTCTCTCTCTCTCTCATTCTCTATCTCATGAATAATTTTTTTTACAAAGAAGAGGAAGAGAGCCTCCAGCCAGCACGTTCAGTCAAATGCCCTTAGAACAAGTGGGCAACCCACTTATGGAAATGACGCTGAAGCAAAGGCTGCTGGGAAAGAAATGGGTAGACTGGCTGGTAGAGGATGGCAATTGAAAAGGAACTCACTGGCGGAATAACTTGATCATGAGTATTAGTAAGTCACTTTTTAAAGATCACTAGCCAAGCATGGTGGTGCCCACCTTTAATTCTAGCATTTTGGGAGGCAGAGGTAGGAGGATGGCTGTGGGTTCAAGGCCACTCTGATACTACAGAGTGAATTCCAGTTCATCAGCCTGGGTTAGAGCAAGACCCTACCTCGAAAAAACAAAAAGATCGCCAGGCATCCTTGGAGCAGTAGCTTTGAAAGGTTGAAGGGGCAGGACTGACTGCAAGAGCCATAGTTTTGCAAAAGGCCAAGAGGAGACTGAAGAGCTCACACTCACCCAGCCAACCTGAAGGGAGAAGGTCCCTGCACAGCATTGCTCCTCCTTCTCTCCCTTCACAGGCACATTCTGGAAATGACTTCCCAGATCTTGGTTGATTGCTGCCTCCTCTGGGCTCTGACAGGGCTGCCTGGCCTGTCTAAAGTGCATGTATCCATGTGCCTGGTTCTGATGACTGGTTTATGTCAGTCACCTTCACACTGTGTGAACCTCTCTGAACCCCCCAGCATCCTGACATGGCTGGTGGGGGAGGGTGTACAAAGTTTCCATGAGCAGATGGCTGGATGGATGACGTCAGAGAGAGAATAGACAAATGCTTGGGGTCATACAAAGACCCCTGTAGTTACTCAGCATTCTGTTATTGTGACAAAGTACCTGAAAATAATCAACTTATTAAAGGAAAAGGTTTGTTTTGGCTCACAGTTTCAGAGATTTCAACCCATGGTTACTTGGACCTGCTGCTTTGGGCCTGGAGAAGGCCTGCTCATTTCTGGGAAGTGCACAGCTGGAAATCAAAGAGAGACAAGAAGGGGACAGTGGTCCCAACATCTGTTTCAAGGATACACCCCTAGTGACCAACTTCCTTTTACCAGGTAGCACCTCCTAAAGGTTGCACCTTCTAATAGCACTGTGGGTTTGGAATGAAACCTACAGCAATGGACTTTTGGGAACATTCAAGATCCAAACTGCAGCATCTCCATACGGCCTTAACTGGAACCGGCCCAGAAAGAGTGTAGCAGTTAACTTGTTGCTGCTAGGACAAAATACCCCATCAGAAGCAGCTTATGGAAGGAAGGGGTTTATTTTCAGCTTACAATTTTGAGGTTAAGTTTCATCCTGTTGGGGAAAGTGTGGCAAGCACAGACAGACAGCAGAGCGGTGGGAAGAGGCAGCGAGAGTGCGCTCCTAAACTGGTAAAGCTCAAGGCCCCAGCAACACACCTTCTCCAGGAAGGCTCCACATTCCAAAGGCCCTCTGACCTTCCAGATTCCCACCAGCTGGGGATGCATGAGCCTTGGGGAACATCTCATCCAATCCATCACAGAGAGGAAATGAACTTTTGCCCAAGGTCACACAGCCCTGTAGCAAAGCTGAGACAGAGACTTGGGTCTCTTGTCCCCAGGGCTCTCTCCTCATTTTCCATGGTCCCATGCTGCCACTGACAATAAATATGTGACGTGATGTGATGTGTGCACAGGAGTTTGTGAACCTGTGGGCTAGCCCAGAGAATACACAACAAATAAAACAAGCCTGTTGAACCCTAGACAGAGAGGCACCAGAGAAAACTTTTCCAGCCACACACAAGCACACACATGCCGTGGCACATGTGGAGGTCTGAGGACAACTTTTAGGTCAGTCTTTACATTCCACCTTATTCAGGAAAGCCACTCTGGTTGTCTGCTACTCCATTGGCCAGGCTAGCTGGTCTATGACCTCCTGGGAAGTTCTCCTGTCTCTGTCTCCTATCTTGCTGTGGGTCTACTGGGCTCTGCCACAACTTCCAGCTTTGCTGTGGGAACTAGGGATCTGAACCTGAGCCTGTGTACTCACGCTCATGCAGAAAGCACTACCCTTTAAGAAATCCCCAGCCCCTCCTTGGGAACTTACTTTTATAGTGAGGCTTATGGTGATGCCCGGGAGAGCCATGTAGCTGGAAAGAACAAGAGCACTGGCATGAAGAAGGGGCATGGAGCCCAGAAAGAACCAGAGAAGGCTGGGTGCAGTGGACAAAAACCAGCCATGGCTGAGAAGTGGAAGGAAGGGGACAGTTTTGAAAGACATTTTCACTAGGTAGTCTCAAACTGGCTTCAAACCCACAGCGATCCTCCTACCTCAGCTGTGAAAGAACATTTCAAAATCAAAGCATAACCAGCCTTACCTTCCATTTCTGTAACAGGGGAGCTGAGGTTCCAGAAAGTCAGAGTTCCCAGCTAATTCCAACGCATCTCAAAACTTAAGGAGTACCCAGATTCTTGTTCTGTAATATTAAAGAATTAAAATCATAGACCAGCAGAGGATAAAGTATAGTGGGAGACTTTTTTTTAAGTGGGAGACTTTATTTAAAAGGAAATGAGAAGTTAAAGAGATCTCCAGACACTAGTGAGGAGAGAGCATGTGGGGGAGATTTTAGCCACATACAATCTGTGCTGGTCAGCCAAACTGATACGGGTTACTGATAATTAATATTCGTAAGCAACAGAGAGAGAGAGAGAGAGAGAGAGAGAGAGAGAGAGAGAGAGAGAGAGAGAGAGAGAGAGAGAGAGAGAGTTTTGGAATCCTCTCTTTCCCCTCCTCCTACTCTGAGTTTGTGTCCTCTAATGCCAAAGAATTGTACACAGGGACAGAATTAAGTTATATTACACATTTTCTCTAATTTAGTAAATTAGGAAAAGGGGAGTTGGATGTGGAAGTCTCCCAGTCACCTCGTGGGAAGTTACAGAGTTCTCCAGCCACCAGTGTGGGAAGAACACGTGGAGAGTGTAACAGAATTTATATTATTTAGCTAAATAAGCAGCCAAAGAAGAGATAACAGAAAGCTTCCATTATGAGAAGGAGAGATTCATGAGAGAAAAAGTCTGGAGCCTGCCCCCACCCCAGCCATTAGCTGGGGTGGGGGAAGGCCTTACCTTCCTGGAAATTCAGAGAAACCTCTGCAGCCCGGCCATGTGGGGAAAGAGAGGCTGAGTTCCTCTAAGGAAGAGAATTTAAGTTCTTCCCAGTTGAGTCAGAGAGACAGCTGATTGGTTCATATTTGACCAATCAGTTTTAGCACCTACCTTGTAGCTCTAATTAGGCACCTCCCACTCAGGGGGAGGGGTGGAAGGGGAGGGATGATTCCTGCAGACACCTGACCGTCACAAAACAAGAAGAAGGAAAGACGTTAGAGGTCTCCCATCATGAGGAAAAAAGGTTCATGTGGGAAAGAACTCAAGCCCCCCTCACCACAGCCAGAGCTGTGATGGTGGTGGTGGTGGGGCTTACCTAAACCTGGAGCCTGGGGGTTCAGATGTCTCTGTTGGCAAGCCATGTGGAAGAGAAAGAAGGAATTTCTTGTGACTATATTCCCTGGCCCAGGTGAGCAGAGAGACAGCTGGTTGGTCTGTCCTTGACCAATGAGTTTCAGGATTAGGGTTGAACTCTAGTTAGAGACACCTCCTACTCAAGGGGAGGGGGTCAGGCATGAGATGAGTGGGACCTGCCTAAAAGTACAAGTTCAAGGACACTCCTGGTTACCTTTGGAGATCCCAGTCACCCTAAGCTGTCACATTTCTTTCACAATCTGGAGTTGTTTTGATTTGATTTCATATAGCAGAAATAGCACTATCTTTTCGGGGCTGGCACATTTCTCAGGCACACTAGACTAGGACTCTACCACAGAGGTCTATGCCCAGCCAAGGCCTAGCACCTGGCCGAAGGCACAGAAGGAAGCTGGAGATTCCCACAGGACCAGTCCTCCGGGTGTTGGAGGCCACAGTAGGGTTTGACTTTCTTTGAGGTACATGGACAGTTTAGGCAGGGGGTGGCCAGAGAGGACACTGTGGTCGAGGAAAGGGGAGGATCTGGTTCAGTTCAAAGAATGAGTTCAAAGAATGAAGTAACATGAGACTCGGAACTTGATCCTTTTTTTTAAACATTTTATTTATTTATTTATGAGAGAGAGAGAGAGAGAGAGAGAGAGAGAGAGAGAGAGAGAGAGAGAGAGAGAGAGAGAGAGAGGCAGAGAAACAGAGAGAATAGGAGCGCCAGGGCTTCCAGCCACTGCAAATTCCAGATACATGCGCCCTCTTGTGCATCTGGCTTTATATGGGCACTGGGGAATCAAACTTGTGTCCTTCTGCATTGCAGGCAAACGCCTTAACCACTAAGCCATCTCTTCAGCCCGGAACTTGATCCTTTTGCTAAAATAGACATATCAAGACAAATGGTGACATTTGAAATGGGTCTGAGGATTAGATGACAGTAATGATTCTATGTGACTTTCTCTTCTTCTGGCCTTATTGTGGTTAAATTTTTCTTTTGCAGTGCTGAGGCTTGAAGCCCAGGCCTGTGCTATCCAAGAACCACACCCTCAGCTCCTAAGACAATAGTTTGTGAGGTGTTATGGGAGCATCACACATTCCCACAACTCACTCTCAAGTACTTTAGGAGAAGAGTCTTTGTATAGTCCTTGCAACTTTTTTTTTTTAAAGAATGACTTTTTTTATATATTTTATTTATTCATTTTCAAGCAGAGAGAGAGAGAGAGAGAGATTGAACCAGGGCCACCACCTTGTGGGTCTGGCTTATGTGGGTCCTGGGGAATTGAACCCTGGGCCTTAGGCACTGGAGGCAAGTGCCTTAACCGCTGAGCCATCTCTCCAGCCCATAGTCCTTGCAACTTTTAATGAGATGGTTTCTCAAAAAATGATTTTAGGGGCTAGAGAGATGGCTCAGTGGTTAAGGTGCTTGCCCGCAAAACCTAACAACCCAAGTTCCACTCCCCAGGACCCACATTAAGCCAGATGCACAAGGGTGCATGCATCTGGAGTTCATTTGCAACAGTTAAAGGCCCTGACTTGTCCATTCTCTCTCTCTCTCCCTCTGTCTCTCTCTGTGTACAAATAAATAAATGAATAAACAAATACTCTTAAAAATCTCGTAATGGGGCTGGAAGGATGGCTCAGAAGTTAAGAGCACTTCCTGTACAAGCATGAAGGCCTGATGAGACCCAAGAGACTGCTTGAGTGTGATCTTCAGGACCCACAAAGACAGCTGGGCATGCCCCACCCCAGGCGAGTAACCATAGTACCCTAGAGGAGACTCGAGAACCATCAAACTTGTGACAAAATAAAAATGTTCCAGCACTCGGGAGGCAGAGGTAGGAGGATCACTGTGAGTTCAAAGCCAGTCTGGAACTACAGAGTGAGTTCCAGGTCAGCCTGGGCGAGAGTGAGACCCTACCTGTGGTAGTTTGAATAATGTCCCCCAATAGAATTTATTATAATTGTGTTTATTAAATTGTTAATTGTCTCCAGGCTTCTGGCTAGAGGAAGTCACTTTGGCCTAGTCTCCTGGGGACTGGCCCTTTCTAATTTGGATGCAAAATACTAGGGATACATATGCAAAAGAAAAGCCAGAACCGGTCTGGCAGTTCTGCATTTTGTGAATTACAATGTTACAGTGTGCTTGCTTGCTTCTGGAGGTGCTCTTTTCTCTCTCTGCTTGCTTCTGTAAAAGGGGGGCAGCCTTTCCTTAACTTCCCCTGGATCTGATAGTTTCAATAAATACCTACCTCCCCAAAATTGTGCCTGGTTTGGAGACTCATCCCAGCGGCATGTGGCTGACTATGACACTACCTCAAAAAAAAAGGCAAGATCCAGGATGAGTAGGGGACTCCAGCTCAAGTAAGAACTGCTGGAAGAGCAATGGAGCTGATGTTCTGCTCTGCCCCCCCAAGCAGGCACACACACTGCAGGCAACATGGGCACATGTGTGCCCTATACATATGTATATAGACATATGTGGTATAGCACATACCACACAAACACACCACATACCATCCATGAACAGAAAATAAAGCTTGTAATGTTCTTTGCTTAATTATTTCCTATACACAAAATAAAAACAATTATAGTTTTACTTTTTCCCTAACATTTCATTCATTACAACTTGGTGATTTCTTAAAGAATGGTGAAATATTTAAAGCGGCGCTGCTGTGAGGGATTTGTAGAGGGGAGACTGGGCTTTTCCTTAATGGTTTATTTTTGAGATTGTCTCATGCAGTCCAGGCTGGTCAACTCACTGTATAGTTGAGGATGACCTTGAACTCCTTGGTCCTTCTGCCTCCACCCCCACAATGTGCAGCAAAGCTTAGGCTTTAAGAAACAGGCACTTCCTGTGTGGTATGTGCCAGGCACAGTTTCTGTGTACCCTAGCAACAGTGCTAAGAGATTAGCAAGTTAAGGCCAGTACAACACTTGTCCAAGGTCACATTTCCGGTATTGCACTGAAATTCTAAAGCAGTCTAATTCCAATGTTAGGAATCTGACTTTCTCCTACCCCTAAAGAAAGTGGTATTGATTTTATTTCTTTTCTTTTTTTTTAGAAGTTTTATTGGAGCATACTCTTAGCCACTTGTGGTGTGCAGCTGACTTCTGTCCTTACCACAGGGACAGAGGTGACCTTCGTCACAGCTATGGTTTCCTCATAGGGGCTATGGGCAAAGCCTTGAAACGAATATCTTCAATTTATATGTCAGATATGTAAGGTACCCATACCCAAGATGCAGAGCTTGGGGCTCAGAGGGGCAATAGGGTAGTGCTGATGGGATTTGCCATGTCTTGGGGTCGACTCTGTATTTTAGGAAAGAAACAATGAATGATTTGAAAGATATTTCAACAGTAGCATCAGCAGAAAGGTCCTGGAGTGGGAGAGAGTCCACTGTGACTGCATGGCTGGTTGTGCTGCTGGGCAGGCAATAGCAAGGTCTAGAATCTTCTGGAATATAGACAGAGGCAAAGGTCTTTGAGAGATGTCAGTGCTTTGCAGTTCTGCCCCTCATGGCGTTCAAGCTCTAGGAACAAGGAGGGTTCAGTCTGGCAGCCTCTTCTGCTGCCTAGGGCAAGCATGCATGGGGGAGACGTTGATGGCCCGTGTGATTGGAGGCGAGGCCTTTGGCCCGAGCGGTTTCTCTGGATAGTCTGGATGGTCTGAGGATTCCCGAGTTCATTTTACTGTCTCCAGCTTCCAGTTCAGAGCAGAAGCTGGGGTAAGCCCAAATGTGAGGGGGAAACTCAGGAAGCCAACCCTCAGGGTTGATCTCAGAATCACCTTCCCAGTGCCCCCCTGTGGCCATTCCTGGGATCTACAGGCAGAATCACAGAAATGACATCTCTCTTTTTAAAAAATCTTTATAGTCCAAAATACATTGTATGAGCAAATATTGTGTTGGTATTCCCATTTCCTTCCTCCCTGTCCCCAATCCACTGGGTATCCTCCTCGGTGATCACACTGGATCCATCCATGTGGTAAGGGGTTATGGATAGCACAGGAGGCAGCCAGTGCCCCCTGCCCCTTATGTGTTGTTGCTGAGGGGGGGCGGTGTCTCTGGATATTGTCCCCCACCATGACTCTTACAATCTTTCCGCCCCCTCTTCTGCTCAGTTCCCTGAGTCATGGAGGGTGAGTTTTAAGTCTGTTTTATTGTTGTGACCTTAAGAGTCTCTGTGTTTCTACTTTAAGTTGTGTTGGAAGTCGCTGGTGTCTGTCTAGATGACTTATCCTGGGATGACTGATTGGCTGTGGTTATAGGTCTCTTTCTTGCCCCACCACTGTCTCAAGTGTTTCACTTGGGTCCTACACGATAGGCCTGGGGTGGTTCATCTCTTGCTGGGATATCAGCCTTCTGCCTGAGGCTCATAGGTGGGGTTGGAAAGACCACAGCTTTCTCACTGCCTTCTGAAAAATACAAGCAGAATCTCCATTGGAGAGTGAGATCAGTCAAGGTTAAATGAGACACGCATTTCTAATTTGGCAAAATTCTATTGAGATTAGCCTCTCTGTAGTTCTCTGGTAATGGGGATTTCTTTTTTGAAGCCCCAGTTTTGGGTTACCGTAGGATTTTGCCCTGAGACCCAATTCCAGATAAGGGTTCCTTGTCACTGAGTGGATTTCTTGGCCAATTTAAAAGCTGGTAAATACTCCCCCAGGTTTTGGTGCCTCTATTGCACGGGTGATCATTTCTTGCTTCGTTGATCTCTCCCAGAAGGAAGTGTGTTCAGCCTTCTCATGGCAACAGTCTGCATTTTATATCAGTGGCCTCTGCTTTCTCCAAATATCATTGACCAATTTCCCCTGGCAGCTTATGTTGTGCCTTCCAGCACTGCACTTGCTACCATCTGGGGACTGGTTACCATTCTGGATCTTGCGGGGTCTCTTGGTGTTGTTCGATGTCTTTCTGTGGTTTCTTCAGTAATAGGATCTTACCTTTGGCCTAGGGTGGGTATTTGAGAGCTTTAACAGAATCCTGTCTTGTTTTGGGGACCTTGTGGGTCTCTTTGATCAACAGCTCAGTGTGGGAAGGATCAAATGACTTGGACAGGGAGTTGCAGGTCTGATCAATTTTTCATGGGGTTTGGCTTCCTCCCTTCCATTCATGGCTCCTCTTACTGGATAATGCCCACTTCTTCCTCAAGAGCTTACTGTATGAAAGTAAGGACTTCGATTCATTATTGGTTTAGCTTATTGAATAAGCTTATTGTATATTGTATTGTATAAGAAATGACTACAACTCCCATCCCAGCAAGAAGGCAGGGTCTTCTGGTAAAAAGGGGTTCCAGTTCAATCTCCTCCTCAGTTAACACCCCCCCCCCCGCCCCACAGACATAGCTGAGGTACAGGGCTGGCCTCGGCTCTAGACAGACTGATGCTGGATGTATGTTGTCCTGGGTGAGGGGACTCTTCTGGAATTTGGGATGCAGTTACTACTACTACTGATGCTGAGAGCCAAGTTCCCTAGTACACAGTAGGTAGTCAATCTTCACAAAATGCTTGAATAATGGCCTTCCATTGTGGAGTAAGCCTAGGTCAAGATTGGGCTGGTGTCTGTCAAAACCCTGATCACCCTAAGGGTCTTCAGCTATTTTTAGCTTGTCTCAACTTTAGGAGAGACAAGGCCTTGAGGTGGATGAATGCAAAGATAGGAGGAGGAATGGGTATTCTGGAAGCAAGGAGATCACAATGGAGTCCTTGATCTCAACTGAGAAGGGCTCCTGGCTGCTTCACACTCACTGAATGAATGGAACAAGAGCCAAGAGACCTTATAGCCACAAGATTGACAGGAGCCAGGTCTCCACCTTTTTGGTTTAGTGAGGCCAGGGGATAGGAGACAGTTTGAGTGGTGAGAGACCCTTCTAGATCCACTATTCTGGGCCCCACCCCCTTGTGATGTGAGCTTGCAGTATGACTCCTAGGGGCATTTCATCTTCGTGGTCACTTGTTCTACAATCCCCTCTTCTCACAGTGAGCTGGACAGAGACATACATCTAATGAAAAGAATATAGCAATCCTGTGACATCACTTCCAAGGCCACTTTACAAAGGGCTGTGGCTCACACTCCTATCTGCACACTAGGTTCCCTCAGTGCCAGGCTTCTAGCTACCATATAGAAAGGTACACGTGACTAGGAACAGAGACTAGCTTCTGGTTAACAGCCAGGAGGGAGGAATAAATGACTGGGAGGTGGGATCCTACCTTGCTCAGGCTTGAGATGACACCAGCCAACCTGGACTATGGCCTTGGCAGAGACCCTGAGCAGAGGGCCCAGCAAAGCATCAATTTGACTCAATTGTGGGAACAAATGTTTAAAGCTACCAGTCATTTATTACCCAGGCCAGCAGATCCATCAGGGAACCCAATGGGGCACGTGGTCTGCCCCACGTACTGGGGCAGTGTGCAGAGGCAGGTCCAGCAATGACACACACAGAGCTCTCATTTCCATTTATTGGTGTAGGAATATACAAAAGTCTGACATGGCACAACAATCTCATGGAGAGAAAACAGAACACACAGGAGGGGTTGGCTTTCCTCCCTGACCCTAACACCTCAGAAAGGCACACATTTGTGAGGCTTAGGTTAGGGGGCCTCCTGTCCTGGACCCAGTGTGCTGCTCAAGAGGTCAGGCCCCTCTGTGAACAGAAGAGACCTTTTCTTACACCAGACTTGGGGTGCGGCTCAGGCAAGCCCAGGCCTCTGGGAGGACGCACTTCAGGCCATGATGTCAGTCTCTGGAGCAAGACTGGTCACTCCAACAGCCAACAACAGCTGGCTAGCCCAAGATGGTGCCTGTGGGGCAGCCTTGTCCCCAGCACAGTATACAGGAGGCCAAGCACAGGCTCAGATTGGAGAGAGGGTGGGGTGAGGGGCAGAGGGGACTCAAGTCAGGCATTCCAGGAGCTCCCCACTGCCCAAATGGGTACAGCTAAGCCCTTTGAATATTCCCTTGGGCATAAGGACCAGTCCTGCAGCCACGATAGGGTGGTGGGAACCAAGGTGGTTGTGTAAGAAGTGGCCACTGCCTTTCAGGAAGCCCTGACACAAAGTGGCCCTAATCACAAAGGGCTGTCTTTCCCACAACTGGGGGTTGAGTGTTCTCTGTCATTTTGGAAAGAGGAGCAGGTGTTGAGAAACCACCACCTAGAGCAGGACATACTGGAAGCCAGAGCTTGAGATAACCTTTCTTCTTAAAAACAACCTAACATGGTAATGGTTTAACAAATTATAATTTCTTTTAAATAACCCACAGACACCCATGACGCTTCCAAATTTACAGAACAAAACGCAGTTGAGAACTTGGTAGAAAAGGATTTGCAGCTGTCCCCAGGGCTCATCAGTTCACCTCTAGGACCTCCGTCTCTGGGAGCCCAAATTTGGTCTTATGCTTGTCGAAGAGTTGTACCAGGGCCTCCATGTACATGCTGTGGTACAGGTCTACGTCCTGCTGGGTCGGGTGCTCCAGTTTGGGGATGGTGATGGGCTCACCCACTGCAGGGAAGAAACAGAGACATCTGGTCAGTCAATGTACCCTACACCTGTCACCCCAACTCCAAAATCAACATCCAGTATGATACTGATGCTGGTGAGAGTGACCCTGGGCTACCTAGTGACCATGTGCTGTGCTTCACCTAAGACTGTCCCCCGCCCAATTTTTGACAATTTCATACATGTATGCCACTCATTTTGATCCCCCACTTGCCCCCTCTCTTCTTCCTCCTCCCCTCCCACTAAAGCCCGCCTTCTTCCCATTAGACCCCCATCCTGCATCCAAGCCTTCAGTATTTCTTTTTGACCCACTAATTTAAATCAAGAATCATTTGCGTAATCATGGGTGGGAAGCTACTGATAGAAGAATGGGCCATCCTCCCGTGGTCCCCCCCACCAGGACATGGTCTCCCTTTTCCCAAGAATAAGCAGGTCCACTATTTATTCTGGGAGGCATGAGGTCAATATATTGACAGGCTCAGTCATGTACAGAAACCCCATCTGCTGTGAGGCCATGAGTGTAGTGGATTTGTCATGTAGCCAGAAGATTCTGGATTCTGCCGCCCCACCTGCCATCCTCCGGCTCGGCTCATACATTCTTTCTACCCTCTCTGAGTGCCTTGTAGGTGTGGTTTAGTTGCCAAGTTTAGGGCTGAGCACAAACTCAGACTACCCCCTTTTACAGATGAGAATACTGAGGCCCATGAGAATGGAGAAGACTCTACTCCAGGCCATAGTCTCTAAGCAGTAGGTGAAACTCACCCCTGCATTCTGCCGGGAGCTCCTGGGGGAGGTGTGGGATCAAGTAAATGGCTTTGCTTTTGATCTGCATGGGACAATCCTGCCTCTCAGAGCCTCAGTTTTCTCCTGTCACCTGGGCTCTGTCCTTCTAGGGCTTTCCTAAGGATTCTGGGAAGGACGGGGAAGGGGGACAGTTATTCCACAGTTGTGCTTTGTTTTTTCATCCTGCTCCATCTTCAAACCCAGCACCACTCCTAAGATTTCTCCCTGACACACACACACACACACACACACACACACACACACACACACACACACACACACACACACGTCTTCTCCATCTCCACTGACATTCCTTCAGTCCAAACCATTGGCCTCAGAACTGGCCTTGTGGCTTCTGCTTTTTGCTCATTCTAACCCACTATTTCTATCCAGCAGTCCAGGGATCACTTTAAAATGGTAACAGTCCTGCCCTCCCAACAGTCCTGAGACAGCTCTCCATCAGTGCTTTGGCACTCCCCTCAGGACCTGTCCAGCCGCACTTGGCAGAAAGTATCTCCCCTTTGACAATTTCATCCATGTCTGCAATGCATTTTGACCCTCCCACTTATCTTCTTTCTCCTCCCAGTAGGATGGCTTGCACAATCATGCACACACACCCCCACCCCACTGCAGCGCTCTGTCTCTGAGCACAAAGCAAGCACCTGATCCTGATAAGGCAGATACTGACTGAGCTTTGGCCCTTCCCAGTGCACTGCGCAGGGCCACATGCTCCATGAGATCTCTGGCCTGTGACCTTAAACACACACACACCCACATATGGACATGTATTTCCCTCAAAGGGGATTCTCCACAATCTTGTCCCAAATACACTCAAAGCAACACAGGCAGCTGTTTGGTTTTGCTGTGCTCGCCACAGGTCTATGCTCTCTCCTATTCACTTTTTCCTTCTGTTCCTCAAGCATCTATACATATACAGTCTTGTTTCTGGAACTTCCCTTAGGCTACTCTTTCTAACAGAGAGACTCTCTGCCTCACCATCCTTTACTTTTAGACAGAGTCTCACCATGTAATCTTGCTGCCCTAGAACTTGTTATATAGATCAGGCTGGCCTTGAACTTGCAGCCTCCTGTCTCTGTCTCCTGAGTGCTGGGATTACAGACATATGCCACCAAACCTGGCTCCTTCTCCTCTTTTTGCTGAAGAATTTCTTTCAGCTAGCAGTCACCTCCTCAGTAGGGTCTATCCACTATGGCCCTCAGTAGGGTCTATCCACTATGGCCTGCAGAGCTTCTGAATATCCCTACAATGTTCCTCCATGGTCTCTGCTGTAATAACTTTCCCTCATGGGCTTATGGACTCTTCAGGTCTTGTTTTCTCCCCTACCATGTTGTGTGGCTCACACAAATGGTTCTACCACTTCTTCCCCACACCATCATTTCCTCAGCACTCAACACATCAATGTCCTAATGGCTAAGAGCACAGCCATCTGACTTAGGTGGCCTATCTGGGATCCTGCTATGCTCAAGACAGCCCTTGGGATGTAGGCTGGGGACTCACCAACAGTGGTGATGGGTTTGGAGTAGGGCACCAGTCCCCAGGTGTCAGAGGAGAAGAGGCCTCGGCCATGAAAGATGCACGGGGCAAAGCCGATGTGCTTCTGAAACTTCTTCTGGACCCATCGGCCCCAGGAGCCCTCCTCAAAGATCACCTGCTTGTATACCTCATTCTCTCCAAAGGAGTAGGTGGGAACCAGATCAGCTCTGCAAGGAGAGGCCCAGGTTAGTCACATCCCAATCACTAGCTTCAGTTCCCTTTTTATTTTATTTTTTTCTTTTTCTCTTTTTGGTCTTTCGAGGTAGGGTCTTGCTCTAGCCCAGGCTGACCTGGAATTCACTATGTAGTCTCAGGGTGGCCTCGAACTCATGGTGATCCTCCTACCTCTGCCTCCCGAGTGCTGGGATTAAAGGCGTGCGCCACCACGCCCAGCTACTAGCTTCAGTTCCTACTGTCGCTCTAGACCCTAACACCAACCAAGCTGCCTCTGCCTCTTGGGGTGGACCAGAGGCACACATTCCACCCTTCAGATTATGGTGGGCCTGTACCACCTACCTGCTAGGAACTGGGAGCACCTTAGGGTGCAGAATGCCACTCTGGAGTGGCCATGCTTGACCCCATCCAGCAGGGTCTGCCTCTGCTGTCTCTGTCTAGTTTTGCCCAAGCCTCTCAGCCCTGGACCATCCCTGTCACAGCCTCAGCATGTTCTGCTCTCACTACTGCCCTCCCTCCCTCACACAACTGGTGCTCGCTGAAGGCAAAGACTGGCCTGAGGTAGGATCCTAGAGTGACGGGAGGGTGGCTGGTCCCTGGCCACACTCCAGCATGCACAGGGCCTCAATGGATAGACTGACTGCAGGCCTGCATCATAGGTCCTTATTCCAAGGCCTCCCAGAGCAGAGATGGAGGAAGAAAACAGTGACACGAGCCAGGCATGGTGGCACACACCTTAATTCCAACACTCAGAAGGCTGAGGTAGGAGGATCAACTGTGCGTTTAAGGCCAGCCTGAGTTATAGAGTGAGTTTCAGTCTGCCTGGGATAGAGTGAGACCCTACCTCAGAAAAATCAAAAAGAAAACAAAAACAAAAAACAGGGACAAGTGCAGACAGGTTGGCTCTACACTTCACACTCTACCCCACAGAGCACGTAGCCTCACTCAGTCTTCTGTGAGAAATGGGCACTCAACTCTCCTTATCGGCTGGGGAACGTGAGGGGACCCTACAAGTGGGAATGAGCGCTAAACAGAGAGCAACCAAGGGTCACAGAGTTCCAAGCTGCCAGCTCCTCTCTTGTACTCAAGGTGTCCATCCAACAGCCTTCCCCAATGTTTCTAAGTCTCGTGATCTGCCACCCCCTCCCTGACTTCTGGCTTTCCTGGAAGTAGGACACGCTTATGTGAACCAGGTGCTAAGGATTGACCCCAGAGCTTTGTACATGAAGCACTTTCTCTACCACTGAGCTGAGCCCGTTGTCTTCATAGTCCTACAGACATCTGCTCTCTCAGTCTATTGAGAAAGGCCCTGGGAGAGAGGCCATGTCTCTGTGCCTACACTTGGACAAGCTTGGCCCAGCCTTCCCCATCTTGGTCTTCCTAGGTGCTAGGCCCTTTCTCCAGAGGCCTGTTGCCTTAGGTGGAAGAAAGTACTAAAGGGGTTTTGGGGAAGGCGCACTTACCCATGGCGCAGGGCCAGTTTCACAAAGCCTTTGCGGTTCCGCAGGGTGACTGCATTCTTGCCCGGCATGGAGCTCAGGGACTCAGCGGCGCCCCCCACCACGATGATGATAGCATTGCCACTCCCATTCTTTGAAAGCAAGTAGTCTATGGTATCTCGGTTGACAGGGCATATGCCTGGGATGAGGGGATATATAATCAGTTCTGCTCATGGATACACACTTCCTACCCCTGTACATGCTCATGATCTAAGGCACCTTCTTAGAAGCTGTGTGACCTGGTATAAAGCTATTTATTTCTGTGAGCCTTGGTTTACTTATCCATAAAATGGAGGATATAATATAAGGTAGTCTGGGGAACTCAATTCAGCAAACATCATTGAGGTCCTAGCTCTTCTAGGTCTGGGAATGCCAATGAATCAGGTTGGCAGGGATCATGGGCAGGTGGACCTGGCAAGGGCAATGATCAGGTGGTACTACAATGGGCAGTATAAGAGCTGGGGTGCCCAGAAGAGGGGGTTAGAAAAAACTTCTTAGAGAATATGTCACCCTCAATGAATCCTGAAAACTGTGGTGGCTCACTACTTGACTCAGTGTGTCTGAGCCAGGTCACATCTACCTCCTCATGGGAATTTCCTGTCAGTTCCTTGTGCTACCTACTTGATGGGGGGGGGGTTAGGCCTTGGTAATGAAGCCCAGCAGGAGTAGGCACAGACGGATTGATTCTCACCTCCAGACATCAGGTACTCTCGGAGCACAGGCATCCGGAAATTACCAGCCAGTGTGGCCAAGTAAGGCTTTATGCCGGGGAACTTCTTGCTCACTTCAGTGGCCTCTGTGCTGAAGTTGCAGAAGGCACCCAGACCCATGATGCCATGGGGATGATATCCAAAGATATAGTTCCTGGTGGTCAGCAGGTTGTGCGTCTTCACCAGCTGCAAGGAAACTCGTCTGTTAGAGGCAGCTCCTGGGAGAGGGAGAGGTACTAGGGCATACCTAAAAGGCAGAGGTGGGACCTCGTGGAACTCTGCCCTGGGGTTCCATGGGCCCAAAGGGTTGTGGTGGGTAGTCTCCACACTTGACCCCAGGCTCTCACCATGAGGTCACAGTGCTAATAGCTGGCAGCCATCTGGCTAAGAGTTCCTATGTGTGTGTGTGTGTGGGGGGTCTTTTCTCATTCTCCTTATTTCTAAACACATACCCAGTTCAGTTATTCATACTGGGCCCAGACTCCTGTGGTGGGCTCCTCAACACAAGCAGTGACCACTCCAAATCCAAACTGGAGTGCTTGGACTAAAGAGGGCTGTCCAGATTCTAAGCCTGGCAAAGTAGTGCAGAACATGGTCCCTCCTCAGTAGTTGGTCACCACTCCTCCCACTGGGAGCTTCTTAGAGGTAAGATCTGACTGGTCCCTGCACCCCGATGACTCTTCAAAGGCTTCCAGGATAAACCCATACAGCCTGATTCTCACTCCTCTAGTGCAGACAAAGGATGGTGCAGCTGGTTCGACAGAAAGCTACTTCCAGGCAACCAGGCTCAGCTCAGGTTCTGAGGCAGGAAGGATAAGACAGGACAGGACAGGACAAATGTCAGCCCTTGTGCCTGCCAGGCCTGGGGGAGGAGGAGAGGAGGAGAAGGTAACTAGCTGTATGGCTGTGGCAGTGATGACCTGACCTGTGTGTGGTACTATCAACAAAGTTGTCCTTGAATGCACCAGAGAGTGATTGGCTTCTCAGGGCCCACTGCCTGTCCCAAGATTGCTGGCTGGGGGTGAGGTGGTGCAAGGTGTCCCTAAACAGAGCCTAAGACACCGATCCAAACTGCCAGGAGTATGATGTGGGTGGAAGGTGCTGACAGGGAATAGGAGGTTTTGTTCAGAAGACATCACTCTTTCAGATGAGAATAGTAAATTCTCGGAAGTTTTCAATATAGGAAAGTGAAAAGAAAATGGAAAATACCTGCACTATCACCACTCATAAACCACTGAATTCTTTTCCTTAGACACGGGCCCTTCTTCAAAAACCACAAAATTGGGTTTGTAGGGCTGCTATCATTCTCTACCAAACATACCCTAGCTGGCTGTGCCGATGGAAACCCCCAGCAAGTTTCCTCGCTGCTGCACTAGTCTTTGGCACACACAGCTAGGCTACCTGTGATAGCACTACTCAATTCCTACTTGATGAACAGTTTACAAGTGTCCAAATGCTCTCCACTTGGAAATAATGCTTTAACAAATCCCTTACATTTTCCCACAGTTCTGTTTTCATGAGATGAAATTCCAGAAGTACAATTCCAGAGTTAAAGAGTATGACCATGATCTTTTTGGCTCCCCTGCCTCCAGAGAAGTGGTACTAAAACCACCCACTCTGAGGTGGTTGGCACTGTCCCTTTCCTGCATGGGCACTGGCTAGAAGCAGAGTTGCTGGATATTGGCAGACAGGGAAGACTCAGGTCCCCAGGTTCAGTATGGGGAAAAGGGATGCTGGTGATTGCCTGAGAAAACAGAACCCCAAATCTCTAGGCAACAGAGACCAGGAGGAAGGGAACAGGTGGCTGGCACCATTCTCAGTTCTGGGGCTGCCAGTATGCGTAAATGTCCCCTGCTGTTGTGTGGGACAATCGTACTCTCTTTGTCTTTGGTAAGCAGATGGAAGCTGCTCAAAGGCCCAATCAGCTCTCAGATGCCCACCAAACAGCTGTGCAATAGCAGCACACAGCCAGAGCTGGGGATGAGGAGGGAGTCAGGTACATAAGCTGCCCAAGGCTGCTGCTCTATATCCTGCCTGCCAGCTCTCAGGAAAGCATGGTGGACCAGTGACTGCAGAAAAGGAAGACAGAGGGGAAAGCTCAGGTAGCCGAAAACTTGCTTCTGAGCTGATAGTGGGGCCAGGGTGTCAAAGAACAGATGGGCTATAGAGAGCCCTGCAGATCCAGGCCATTCCTTGGTGATAAGGTGGGCAGCCAGGGAGTCCCCACCTCCTTGATGGAGGTCACAGTGAATCACCTCCACATAGACAAGATCACTCCAGATACACTTTCCCTGGCCACTGTGAAGGAGATCTGTCACCAGGTGAGAACATGGCTGGCTCTTGATATCATTTCCTCCCTCCCCAAGGTTCTTATCTAATAGGTCACATGATTCAATGAGCTCTTAGGGACACTGAGCAGATTAATGGCCCTTGGTAGAGTACTGAGAATAGAGATCTGAGACAACTTTGAACTGTCTTCATGTCACACTCTCCTCCTAGCAATGGACAGAATGTCCACGCTGCAGGAAGAAGGAAGGACACTGCTGATGAGGCCTCTGCTGACATGTCTGCTCTTGTGGCAAAGTCCCAGTCTAATGAGGTGCCCAGGCCAGGCCTGCTGGCACACATAAGCCTGGGCACATTCCTGGCAGGTCACTTCCCACACCCTTATCCTAGGACAATCTTGTTCTACCCAGCCTTGTGCAGAGAAAGACATCTGGTTCTAGAGCAGTGGCTCTCCTAGACTTCCCACAGTACATGGAGCAGAGGGATACAGGAACACAGGACTAAGAACAGGACCCTGACACAGGCAGCAGTCCTGCTACCAAATTTATTCTGTGACCTTGGGATACCTCCTTCTTTCTGGGCCTCAGTCTGCCCATCTGTGAAATGAGGCAGAAATTGACAGATAGTTGACTCAAAGTTCAGAGTATTTCCTAGTCTCTCCACAGGAGAGGTGACTAGGGTGGTGCCTACTACTGTTGCAGGTGGCCCTATCTCTGCCAAAAAAAAAAGGAATGTTCTCTGGGCAGGCTGAGCTGCTTTGGTGGCAGCGCCCCACCAGGAGGGAGTGGGGAGGCTGGAGATAGCTGGAGATCCCCATTACATAATCCACGGCAGGAGGCCAGGAAAAAGGGGAGGGGCAGAGGGTCATACACAGCCCTAAGAAGAACGTCAGACCTGACGTGAAGCACCAAGACCCAGGAGCAAGGGCTCAGTGTATAAGCCTTCATCAGTCGTGGAAGCCCTCATAGACACTGTAGCCCCAACTCTCAGCTGCTGCTAGAAACAGAGATCTCAAGGGGACATGGAGCACTATTGGATCTTTTGGATAGGTGGAGATTGTGTGGGAAAGCACACTTGAATACGCCCGGTCTGACCCACAGTTACCAGGTTGCCCTGATCTGGGGTTTGGGAGACTACCAGCCTGTAGGAAGCTTCCAGGGAATGAGGCCACGGTGGCAAGAGAGAACACTGAGGCTTGGCCCCTATGGAGAAAAGACAGAGCAAAGAGAACAGGGCTGCTAATTGTCTCCACAACGGTGATTCACTTTTTATCATAACACCTCCATTTTGTAGATGAGGCAAATGGCACTCAGTAAGCCTGAGATAGTGCATGCAGAAAGTGATGTCTAACAGGATGTCAGGGCCGACCCTTCAGTGTCCCCCACATCCAGCACAGAGCCCAGCACTTGGCAGGCAGCAATAATGACAAGTGAAGTGTAATAAAATAGAAAAAAGGTCTCTAACAGCCTAGTGGAAGAGTATGACATGAGAAGAGGAAGTCCATCTAGTGGGGAGATCCAGGATCAAGTCCCTCCCAGAGGAGAAAGTAGTTAGGAATGGGGGGGGGGGGAAGGAACTTGGGGCCTGGAGTCAGGAGGCACAAGTGCTGCTCCCATGAGTCTGCTGTGCAGTCTGGGCAAGGTCTTGGTCCTTGGTGGCTGGCTCACAACAACAAATTAAATGCACACCAGTCTGCTTCATGCTGCCATCTTAGACACTCTGACTTCTCTGGGTGGCCTCAGCAGCTAAGATGTGCTAGGGCTAGGTACGGAGGGTGCTAGCTAGACAAGCCTACCCGCCGTGGGGAAACCTTCTGGATTCTGCCAGGGCTATCCATAATCCTCCAGAGTTGCCCATGAGCATCTGGACCAGACTGTTCTGCCTCACCACCCAGCCTTCAGACCAGGCAGGGGCCAGATGGAGCCAAGATTGAGCCAGCGCTGTTCCTGTCAGGGCCTTGGGAGTCACTCCAAAGAAGACAAATCCTCAAAAGAAGAGTGCTCTCAAAGAGCCAATGGTGCATGGGGAAGAACACTCCGAGGTGACCCTGTCCTAAATTTGCTTTCTAGGGGAAAACTGTCCTGGAAGACAGGGCCCAACCTGTCTTCTTGGATCTCACTGTGTTTTGCTGTCTCCATCCTCCCAGTCCCCGTTTGGGGTACTTTCCACAGTTGACTCCCCATAGATCTGGTGAACAGAGAGGCAGTGTGCTGTGGTAGGAGGAACCCAGACTGAGCTGCTCACTGGCTTCACTCCCTTGGCTTTGCTCTTCTCTGGCCTTCAGGTTCTCTTTGGTAGAAGGGGGGTCAAGTTAACGGCTGCCGGGGCTGAAGAGCTGGCTCAGCGGTTAAGGCACTTGCCTCCAAAGCCCAACAACCTGGGTTCGATTGCCCAGTACCCACATAAAGCCAGATAGATGCACAAGGTATCTGAAGTTCATTTGCAGTGCCCATTCTCTCCTCTCTCTCTCTCTCTGCTTGCAAATAAATAATTTTTTTTAAAAAAAGTTAGTGGCTACCTTCCAGGGTACAGTGAAGGAGAGGTACTGCTCCCTTTCCTTTCTGTTTCTCACCAGTTCCTTTCCCTCCACCCCTGAAGCTTCTCAAGCTCTGCCTATCTTATCCGTTTTCCCTGCCTCCGCAGTGCCCTGCATCCTTAACAGCAGCATGAGGCATTCTCATCTTCCCAAAGCCACATGGGTTCCAGGTCCCATCCTTCTTTCATTGCTTATCAAACTGCCCTGGGCCCTTATTCCCGTGGCCATGATCCCAGCAATGGGGTGAGAGAAGGGATACTTCTGGTATGACTTTTGGAAAGGAAAAAAAAAGAGTCCCTCATACCCACTGCTTTCTGGTCTAGCTCTCTTATTCAGGCGAAAAGAAAGCCCACCTCCATCTTAAGTTGTGCCCTTAAGAGTCACAGGCCAAACAAGCAGTGCCATGATATCTGCTGTGATAAGGGCTCTCTACATCCCTCAGACCCTCAGTATACAAATCATCGTTTACATCCAAAGGCTAAAACAAGCCTTGCTTCTCCAAAGAGCCAATAAGAATCTTCTTTTCCAAAAACAAGAAGTCAGTGACTATAATACTTCTTTTTCTCTTGGATACCATGATATTCAACTGCTCATTAATGGCTGATAGACTGGTGTTTTGTTTCTCCAAGTCCTAACTTTTCACTTTAGCTGATATAACATTCTATGTACCCAGAGCTGTCTCAAATCTGGCACGAAGCGGGTAACAGTATAGACACATGTTCAAGGTAGGAGATCTCACCCAGTTCGGCTTTGCACACATGTGGTCATTGTGTTCTGATTTCCTACCCATTCCCACTCTTCTAAGAAAACACACCAAGTCTTTACCTGAATGGGAAAGTAGTCTCGGAAGTAACGCCATACAGCCCAGTTTCGCACCCACTGTGATCTCCTGCCACCTTCAAGAAAACAAAACAGTGTTGGGAAGGAGTAGGGGTGTTTAAGCCAGACAGACAAGACGGAGCCAGTTTAAAGCCCCAAGGGAGGTATCTACCATCCCACACAGCATCGTTGCCCTTGACTGGCGGGCTCCTTCCCCCACACATTCCCTCTTGTCATGCAGGTCCTGATGGCAGGTAAATTCTGAACCCCCCACCCAAACCATACAGCCTAGTCCAGTACCTTTCACAAAGTAGGTGTTATGTAAACAGAGGCAGTACCCAGGAGGAAGAGGCTGCAGCTGTGTGGAGGGAGCACCCCAGGGTGTGGACATGAGGCCTGGGTGCTTACCTTTTTGGGGTGTGTTCCAGTCAAACGCCAGCCAGGTGAAGTAGAGCACGGATATGAGCCAGCAGTCGGTGCAGAAGGTGTACATGAGGATGACACTGCAGACCACTCCTGGAGGGAGGTAGAAGACCACAGGTCAGGCCTCCTTGCCTGCTTCCTGGTTGAGCCCTGGTTTCCCCTTGGTAAAGCATTTCTGTGGCACCAATCTAGGCATGGGCATATCCACAGGCAGGGTACCCAGTGGTTGAGTCAGCTCAGTTCAGGAAGAACAGGGTCATGGGATACAGGCCTCTCCTCCTAGACTCGGATGGGTCTTGGTACTGAGAGGCACCTTGCTCCAGTTGTCTGGACAGTACAGCAGGAGAACTGAGGTTCTTGTCAAGTCATTCTTATTACATGCCCCCCCCCCTCCATGCCAATGCTCAGAAAGATCACTGTGGAAAATGGAAGGGACTATCTACCAAATGTCTCCCTCTACTTCTCAAGATGACTTCTCAGGTGAGCCAGAGTCACTAAAGCAGGGTGCCTTATCTCATTTTAGAGCTGAGGACTTGGGGTGGAGGAAAGACTTGCTTAAAGTCACCTGGCAGGACAGAGCCAGGATTCAAACTCAGCCCTGACTCCCAAGTCCATACTCTCCACTAGACTTTAGAAAATCACTGAAGATGAAAAGTTATCAACTGCCACTGAAGGAACCTCAGAGGAGACTCCTGCTCTAGGAGGGCTAGCCCCTTCTAACATAAGGAAGATCAGGCAGCCCCAGGCTAGAGCCAGAACCCATCAGCCTTCTTTCTCCCTGAACACTTAGAAGACTTTCCTGGTACACTTATTTGGTCACTGTTCTTTTGGCCTGTTAGTCATAAGGCTCAATGACTGGACACCAGGAAGATTGGTGCCAGTCTGGTTTACTCCCAGCATGGCTCACTCCTAGATGCCTTCACTAGGGCATCTTTCTTTCCAACTTAACCAGCCTTCAAGGCTTCATTCTATCACAAAGTATTCCTCAATATTAAACTACTCCATGCAATCTCTTGCCTCTGAATTCTCCGTGCAGGGGAGGGGGCAGACCTTTGTTCCCTGGCACTGAGCACAAGTCCAGGAAGCAGTAGGGACTCATGCTTCACAGAAGAGTGGGGGAGGTTCACCCTTGTCATGTGCTCACTTCAGCTGGCCACTGAGCTCCCATATCAGGATTTCTGTGCCCTTTTCTTCCCCTAGTTAAGCCTCCTCTGGGTGCCCATGGGATAGATTAAGGTCAAATACAGACCTTCCTGAGCCTAAAGACAAGGAAATGGTGGCCCTCATCATTCATCAACCCAGGCCCACTTCTGGGCCATCCTCTCCCCAGGGTTGCTAAAACCAGGGTACAGTTACCATGAAGGAACAGGGAAGCCCAGAGTGGCCAGGCATGTGGTTTCTCAAGACAACACACATAGGGAAGTTGAGTCCTGGTAGCAACTGCAGCCCACAGACCCTGTTGAAGATAGCTGTGGAGTCCCTGGGGAGGGTGCTTGGGCTATTTATGGCATTCTGTTTGGTAGCAATTTGACTCAGGCCCTAGAAAAGGGCCCACTCCAGTCCCAGCTCCTGCAGTAGCTCAGTGGACGTCTCGGGTGGCCCTGGTAAGGCCCGTGGGAATCAGACAGAGGTGCATACACAGCATAGAGACCTGGATGCCAGCAACCTATAGCTCTCCTGAGGGACAAGAAGGCCTGAGGTGCTGGGCCTCAGGCTCTGCTACTTGGGGGTCTGGTCTCTAGAGAGTAAAGTGTCCTCTCCCAACTTGTGCTCTCTTCATGGCTAAGGTAGAAAGTGACAAAAGTTCCAAGTGGCAGCTCTAGTCCTGGCTCTTCTCAGCTGGGGGCCACAGCTGCCCTTCTTAGCATGTACACTCTCACCACCTACCTCAGACAGCACTCAGCCCCCAAGCACCTTGGGAGCAGGAACTCAATCAGCCTAATCTCTCCAGTCCTGGCCACCAACACAGAAAGGTTTATTGAGCCAAGATATAAACTACTCCACAAAATGATCTTCCTTTCTCAGCACAGTTCTTCTCTACAGTAACTGCTTCCGATGCCACCTTCTCAGGTCATGGGGCTACAGGATACCATTGCTACTGGGCCCAAGAGATGTAAGCACCATGTTTGGAAGAGCCTGACTGCTCTGTACAAGGAAGGCTCAGGACCACTCACACACACATCCCTCTCCATTTATCATGGAGACCACAAAGCATCTTGTGTTTCAAAACTCTGGTGCCCCCAGGCCAGTGGCACGAGGCAGCATGGGTGCTCATGTCAGGAGAAGCAGCAGTAGGGCTGGGGAAGAACAGGGACTCTGGAACCAAGGAGCCCTCAAAACAGCCCAGTTATGTACTGCCCATTGCTTAGGCCTGAGCTTTCACTTTCTGACAGGTGGTTGGGAAGACAAAATGAAATGAAGTTTGAACTTGACACACAGTCCTGCAACAAGTGACACCTGAATTTTACTCAGATCCCACACAAATCACAAAGGTATTAGTGCCTATTAACATGACACCAACAGTTGACAAGATATTTTCATATCACACTACAGCAGCTACAGCTCTCGTGAAAACATTCTTATTACTCAAGAATTATATAGCAATGTTTATACCTGTTTCTATATCTAACTGGAATATGAATATATATACACAGATACATAAAATCAGCATTATTGGTTTTCTTTATAATGCAATATATTTTATATTATACCCTTAAAAGCACTGATAATGTCCATAGCTTTCACCAGAATACCAGAAAGCTCCATGACACAAAAATGATTTAAAAAAAAACACTCTCTGTTTTAAAGGGAGGTGAAGGTGGATTAAGCAGCCACTGCAATACAGGTGAGCCTCTGCCAGGTGTGGAACACTGTGGGAAGGAGTGGCTGGGACTGCTCACAATAGTAATTAGCAGCTTAGCAGGCCTGCCTGTCCACCCAGGCCTGGCTCCCACCTACAGAGTTGGGAGACACGCTGGGCCAGTTTCTGGGCTGTGGTTGGTCCTCACAGATTGTTAACCTAGAGCTTGGGGCCAGTCCCCATCACATGCTGCATGGGCAATGTTACACAAGCTACTCGGTGCTCTACAAGCCAAGCCCTGACCCACTGAGACAGGGAGAGAATAGTGGCGTTGAGTGCAAGCGTGGACCACAGGAGGCCCCTTGGGCTCTTATCCTGGTCCCACTATACTTTCTTCTCATGCAACCCTAAGTAAGGCTCTCTCTCCACTAGGCCCCTGTTTCTTAGCTGAACAAGGATGGAGTTACACTGTGCTCTTTACTGAGAGTCTACTAAATGCAAACCACACTCAGGGTTTAATTTTTTTCTGATCACAAACCATTGTGTCTTTTTTGTTTTTTTGAGGTAAGATCTCACTCTAGCCCAGGCTGACCTGGAACTCACTCTGTAGTCCCAGGCTGGTCTCAAACTCACAGTGATCCTCTACCTCTGCCTCCTGAGTGCTGGGATTAAAGCCGTAGGCCAGCCACCACACTGGCTCAAACTATTGTGTCTTATCTTTCTAAGGCCACATGTCTAAGAATTTGAGGAGAGCTACAGGTACTCTCCTGACAAAAATGCACCATGGTCTTGCATCTAGTTTTTAGTATCTAATTTTAGGGGGTCACCGATATCCTCAAAACCTAGGCTTACTGGTAAAACCTGGGCTTACTCACAAAGCCCACTGGCCATTGAATGAGTGTCACTGTCTCAGTCTCTGGCTTGAGAATGGGGATTAGAGAATAGGCACATCAAAGACCTGGCTCATCCCTTGGCTCTGTAATGTCATTTCAAATCCCTAAAGACCCAGATTCAAGTAACTTTGAGCCAGTTACTTACTTCTTTGAGACCTGGAGCTTCCATTTGCAAAAATGAGCCAGACCACCACCTTCTATGGAATAAGGCCTAAGGCATGCCTAATGCTGGAGAAATTGAACAAGGACTCAAAACATTGAGACATCCACCACGACTCAGGGAACTGAGTGGAAGAGGGGGCGGAAAGATTGTGAGAGCCGTGGTGGAGACTATCCAGAGGCATGACACCCCTCAGTAACAACACACTTGGGCCAGGAGAACCAGACTGAGTACTAGGCTATCCATGGTCCCCTGCCACAAGGACTGATCCAGAAGACCCACGAAGGAGGATATCCAGCTGGTCGGGGATGGGGGAGGGGGAGCATCGGGGAATTGGGGATAACAACTCATTGTTTGCCCACTAAATAATGTAATTCATTATGGACAATATAAATAAATAAATAAATAAATAAATAAATAAATAAATAAATAAATAAAACATTGAGACAGTAGAAGGAGGCTGGGGAAAGGATGCTCTTTCTCTAAGAAAGGCTGAGGCTGGGGTGTAACTGTGACTAACCACCCATCACCCCCTAGCTGTACTTACCCAGCACAAGGAAAGACAGGACATACTGTAGTACAGAGATGACCTGTAGCTGCTTTTCCACCTTGGATCTGTTGAGCCAAGTGACAGAGAAGATGTCCTGGAGGGCTGAGAGGATGCTGGAGCGAGTACCTGCAGGAGAGGCACATGTCAGCCTACCACCACCTTGGCTTCAGCCTCGACCAACCCACTCCCACAGGTACCTTCTCCGGCATGAGGATGTGGGCCACAGAATCAGACATACCTAGGTTCAGATCCATGCCCTGCAACCAAATGGCTTCATAACATCTATTTATAGACTTCCCTGTGCCACCTTTTCTACCTATGCACCATGAGAACATGGGAATGGTGACTGTCTCTCTCATAGGGTCATTTGGAGACAAAAGACAATATTTAAAGAAGCTAGCCCCAGAGCTGGGCCTTGGAGAAGTCAATTCTCTTCCCTCCCCTCTGTCCTAAACGCCTGCCATCCTGGACCTAGATCTAGCACAAATATTTAATCTTTGCTATCTGTGTCTGTGAGGCCAAGGACAGAGGGTCAACATCCAATTTGCAATGCTTTTGTTTTTTTTTTTTTTTGGTCCAAGTGTACTTTGAGCATCCCCATCCCTGCTCTGCTTTCTTTATTCCAGGTACCCACTTCTTACCCTCACTCCCACCTCAACAAAACCAATCCTACACCACTGCCACCTGCACAGAAATTTACATTTGATTTCATTGCAGCGTCCAAAGCTTGTGCCCAGGCAGGAGCCAGGTGGGAGTCTCACTTCCCTAAAGGGCCCAGCGGTCACAGAGCTTCAGGCAGCCTGGAGGGTTATACTTATGTTTGCTACCAAGCAAGTGCCAAGCCTGAAAGTCAGGACAAAATGTGCCCATGCCCCCAGGATGACCTCTGGACTCCAGAAGAGGACAAGCAGTAAGGCCAGGAAGTCCAGGAACTGCAGAAGAGGCAGCACTAGGGAAAAGCATGGATGAGGTCCCTCATACCTCTCCTTCCAGCCCTAGAACAGGGGTCACTTCACACTCCAACCCTGTGGAGCCCAGCTGCGCCCCTTTGCTCAGCACTTCTTCACCGAGTGTCTATTGTTTGCTGCCTAAACACTCTTTCCCACCACGTACTGTGCGAAGGCCAGCACAGATGACTCAGTCACAGTGTTGTCCTTGAGGGTCTCATGACCACTCACTCTGGCTCACAGGTTGGGAGTGAAAAGAGAGGAGTTTATGGAGGTCATACTCAAGCCTCTGCTTTCTGTCAAAATCTGCAGCAGCAAGGCCAGAACAGAGTTCAGAAAGAAACAAGCCCTTTCTTAGCTGCAAGTTCACGACTGCTTTGGTCTTTAGGTCTAAGGAGAAAATGGCCAGACCCTCAGGTGTACACCACCAGCCCTGGCCCCTTTATCTGGCCTGATGGATGGTGTGGGGGGGGGACTTGACATTGCAGAGGTAGACCCTTGGTTCTAAGTACTGTGTGATCTGAGGCATCCAATGCTCCCCAGGTATGATAGGGTAGAGAAGCATGTGCAGACTCACAGAAACAAATAACCAGAGTGGGTCCCACAGCCATCCCGAGGGGTAGCTTATAATTAATTGTTCCTCTCCTCTTCTACAAGCACCTTAGGTCCTTCCCACCACCATACTTTCCCCGCAACTCATCTTGGTGCCAAGTGCCCCGGTCATGCAGTGCAGCCTTATGGAGATGGAGCCAGGTTACCCAGATAGTAGGAACCCAGGATTCCTGCTCCCACTCAAGGCTCCTTCTCTTTTCCACAGCAGCTGCTGTGTGCAAAGGGCTTGAGCCCAGGGGAGACAACAACAGCTTTAAGGGTGGGCTGTGTCAAGGTCCTGGCACTCCAGTCCATCAGTGGAACTAGACAAATGCCTCAGTCACAGTCATATATCCTGGAGGGTCTCGTGACCTTTCACCCTGGCCTACATGTGGGGACAGTATACATGGGATAAGAAAGAGCTCCAAAATCGGCTTGACCTCGTGACCCAAGGCTGGCTAGCTATATCACCCGCTATCAACTGTGGTTTGAGGGTAAGTTAAAGGTAGCTGAGTCTTGACCCCATCTGGAGCAGGCTCAGTGCTCTCTCTTGGAGAGAAGACAAAAGGCATTCTAGCATTTTCCTACTGAGAGACAGTCTGGGAACTCCCCCCACCCCTATCATCATGAATGATGGGATCTACAGAGTCAATTCTGCACTTGACAAGAGCCTGAGGTGATTAAATTTGAGAAACATGACAATAAGTGCCTCAGTTTCAGCTAGAACAAGTCTGGGGGGAAGGAGAGAGTGGGGTACCACTTTCTTCTAGGCAGAAAACAAAGGCAACTCAGACCAGGACACTGAATGACTTCTCCAAGACATGTACCCCACAGCTGCAGACAGGACCCCAGGACAGTGGCTGGAGGAGCATGTGAGGGAAGGTACACAGGGAGACACTTTAATTGGCTCAGTGGGAAGTGAGTCCCAAGCCCAGGCCTGAACTCCAGATGCAAAGCTCTTAGCTTGGGGGAGGTGAACACAAATTCGTCACTGGTGATATGTCCCACCCAAAACTGAGAAAAAACTAAGAATTCTTCCTCTGCTGAATCCAAATCCCCCTAAGCTTAATAAGTTATTTACAACTAAACAGAGAGCTAGACCTATAGGTCATCTTGTTTATTCGTCACCCCATCATGAAACCAAGGGTCTAGGGCTCTTCGTAAGTCCACATCCAGGCAGGTCAGAGCCTGCCCGGATGGCTTTTCCCACTGGCCCTTCTGTTCTTTTCCTCCTCATCAGGCCTCAGCTACCGCCCACCACTTGTCCTGTCAACAAAGTGGGAATGCAGTCTGGGGAGGACCAGCAGCATGTCTGTGGGAGGCAGTGGAGGATGCCTGAAGAGGGACACTGGGAAGGCTGAAGCTCAGCATTCCTCAGGCCTAGGCCCACTCCCATTCCCATAATCACCACCTAGCTGGCCTGTCCCCTGGAGCCCAGGCCCCAGTGGAAGTTCCAAGAGGCCTGGGAGACAGCGAGCCACTACTTCTTGCTTAGAGGCCCCTCCTTACTTTGATAATGAAATCAAATTTCTCCTTCAAAACCTGGAGAAGGCAGACCTAGAACCATCAGAAGCTGTCCACTGCTTGAGGGCTGCTGGCTAGAGCTCACCAGCTTGCAGCAGCCCTTGGGCAGTTACTGGAGTAGCTAGGAAATGAGGGTTTGGTTGGGCACCCCCCAGGCCATGACGCCCAGCTATCAGTACTTCCTTTATCCTAACTATGGCTGGCAGGGATCCAGCCAAAGCTGGTTGGGAATGCCAATGCTGCAATCAGATGCCACCACCTTCACACCCAGCCTGTTTCTGACTCCTAGGTGGGGTGGCAGGGAGCCTCGGCATCCAGTCAAGTTCAGCTACAGTCTGATTCCTTACCATCCCAGCCATCCTAGGCAACCCTCTATCTCTGCTCTCTCCTACAGCATTAGTCCACTTCAGCCCCTCTGCCAGTGACCACTGAGCCTCAGGGCTGGACCTGTTTCATCTGTGTGCATAGAACACTGCCCAGGGTCTGGCAAGAAAAGGAGCCTGTGTACAGGGGATCTGCATGGCCTTGAAGGTAGGAAGACTGGATGCCCAAGTTGGACTGGGCTGCCTACAGAAACCCACCACCAAGGACCCTGGAATCCTTCCTGCCTTCTGTAAGCACAGGTTCCCCACCTATGGAGGGTCAGAACCTTCTAGCTACAGACATGTTCACAGGAAAAGACAAGACACACCATAGCATAAACCGACTACAGAAAGCTGACTACAGCCAATCAAGAAGCTGCTCCTGGGCACTATTCCTGGGCCACAGCTGCTCCATGTGGGCAGAGCAAAGGGAGGGAAGGTGCCATAGAGACCTAGAGAAGCTTTCTTACCACCCAGAAAGCCATTCCTTTTCCCCGGTCTACATGGCATGTCGCCATCCCACAGCACTCTACAGGAAGGCAGATGAGACCCAGAGGAGGAAATGAGGCAAAGTGAAGTCAAGAAATTAAACCACTTGCTTGTGGTCAGCATGCAAAGTCAGCCTCGAGAAAGGTATCTGGTCCCAAGTCTCTTGTCATTTGTGCAATAGCATGTCACTGAGGGCTAGTTCCCATTAAACATGGCAGCCCACACCCAAACTCCAGGATAACTCCTGGCTGTGCAAGGAGTGTGAACCCCACCCAGGGGCTCCCACAGTCAAGCTGCAGCTGTGAGATCACACCAGAGCTGCCTCCACAATGGAGCAAGCAGCCACAGTCTACTAGCTCAGGGCTGGGACTGGGGACAGGTGTGTTGAATCACCTTGCCCAACATCTAATATCAGAGTGACCAGGAAGGCCAAACCCCAGGGTTAATGAAAACAGTTTCCTGGGCTTCCTCTCACTCTTGACTGAAGGTGGGGTAGTTTGAACCCCAAGCCTCCAGATCTAGGAAAGAGCCTCAGGCCAGCTCTGCCCTGCTTGGCTCTGAGACCTGGAGACAACTCACTTAGCCTCTCTGAACTTGTCTTCTTATCTGAAGACATGCCCTCCCCAGATGAAGGTAAGAATAACCTCACAGTGCTGCTAGGGAGATTAAATAAGAAAACGTGTTTAAGATGCACACGGCACGTGTAGGTGAGACTGCACTGATGCACCTCAGCCCGTGAGTCAAACAACCCTTCACAAGGTGCATGGGCACAAGGCTGGTTAGGGAGATGAGATGCAGGGTGGGGAGTGGTAGGATGACTGCAGGAGGCCTGAGGACCCTCCAGGGCCTCTGGAAAGACTGGAAGGTAAGCAGGAATGAGACCCTAACTATGGTTGGGGGAACTGCTGAAACACCGAGGGAGTTCCAATAAAATCAAGCCCAAAGAGTCCAGAAAAGGGCATCAGATTGAGAAGCTGAGAATAGAGAAGAGTGAACAGCCAAAGTGGTTTCCTGGAGGAGGGGGTGGGACAGATAAGACCCAAAGAAAGGAGCACTTAGAAGGTGCCAAGAACTAGTGCTGACCACTGGGGAAGAAGTGAACCTGGCAGATAAAGCCTATGAGGAAGCTTTTAAATTCCACTGAGGAAGAAAATAGCTACCCACAAATGTGAGGGAACATCAGGTGGGTACAAGAGCTATGACAAAAATAATCTGGCAAGCCAGAGCCAGGGGCAGAGGGACCGCTGGCCTGTGGAACGGAGGCACTCAATATACATGGGGAAGAATGCCACCTCTACTTTTGGTATCTGCAGAGGGGGTCCACCCCTGGAGTTTAAAGAACAGGTGTCAGGAGAACAGGCCCCTAACACTCAGGAAGTATGGCCTGGATGAGTCATTTCCTGTATAAGTCTCAGCTTCCTCAACTATATAGTGGGATAATACCTACCCTGTCAGATTGTTAAGGGAATTAAGTGAAATAATTAATGTATAGGCAAAAGCTCCATAAAAAGGTAAAGATTTGTGTGAGTGGCAGGTAATTATCAAGGGAGCCTCAGTGTCCTGTCCTGTTTTATGGGTATGAAAACACTTGCCCAGCCTGGAGCAGAGGTATAGGCGGGGGACAGAATTCAAACTCTGGCTCTAATGCTTCTTGCTATAGGGCTGTGCAAACAGCCCCCTCTCCTCTAGATCAGTGTCCTCCTTAGTTATGATCCAGGGTCCCTATGAGGAACCCAAACAATCCATGGAAAAGGGCCAGAGTGTTTGGCCTGGCTGTTAGAGCCAGAAGGGCTAGGGAGGTGGCCCTACATCCCCAGGCCCCAAGGACAGCACGCATGGGCCATATGGACCTAAGCTTTGCCTGGGCTGAGGGAGTGAGGAAGCCATCCCTAAACTACTTCAAAAGGCTGGAAATAAGTTGCATGGGGACAGGGGTCGACATACTGAACAGAGAGGTCCAGAAAAATCCATCCAAGTACCACAAGGATAAAGCCTCTTGGAGGCAAAAGGTGAGTTGTCCTGTAGACTGCCCCAAGCAGGCACTTTTAGCCAAAGTCTACATGTGTGAAGATGACAGGACCAGACATGGTATAAATGGCAGCTCTGAGTCCCGATCTGAGGTAGGGCTCCAGCAAGCCATGTACACAGAGCTGTCCTTGATCCCTGCATCTAATGCCAGACCAGAGACTGCTTCCTCAAAGAAGTCATCGACCACCCCGGCCCAGCCTGGAGGGTGCCATCCAGTCCTTTTACATCTCCATCTAGTTTCCTCAGGCATTGAGCACATGATTACAGGGTCCCTGCCAGGCACTGAACACTCTCCAACCCTTCACAAATCAGCCTGTGCACTGTTCCTCTGGGAAATCTTTTGTCCTCAACCCAGGATGGATTGGCCATGCCCCCACATGTCCTCTTTCACGCCTATACTCAGGAGGTTTCATTGTGGGAGAAGGTAGGGCATGTATTTGTTTTCAGGAACCATGTGTCACTCATTTGGTTCCTGGGTCCAGGATAGGGTCATACATAGAGCAGGTGCGCCTGGTCAATATTTGCTGAATGACTGAATGCTTAAAGGGGCTGTGATAAATAAAAAGGGCCTGGACAAGAACAGAGATAAGCCTATGTCACAGGATGACTTGTACCATCCTGAGGGTCAAGGGAACCCCCTGGGGGAGCAGGAGAAAAAGGTCGCTTCTAGCTGGAGGGGTGGGCTAAAGTCAGGGAAAATAGGGAAGGCTTCAGAGCCAGGAGAAAAGAGTGGAGCCAACACTACTGTTCATATCCCTTTCCAAGCCCTGCCCAGCAGTGAGAGGGAGCTTCTAGACCCTGCTACTTCTCTGGCTTCTCAGGCACCTGCTAGAGGCTGTCTTCTGCTCTTAGACCACCTACTCCCAATATGGCTGGGAGACAGGGCTATGAATTGTACACAGAGGGCCAGGCATCCAGGGAATGCCCACAACATAGCCTGGGAAGTTCTCAGGGAGGAGCAGGATGATTGTTTTCAGGGGAAGTAACCGCTCAGGTGAGGAGCCAAGCTGACAAAAGGAGGTCATGGGGTCCTGGAAACAGTACCTATGAAGGAGCACAAGTTTGAGGACTTAGATATAAAAGTTCAGTCAGGTTGTAGCACAGAGACTGAGTCTAGCTGAGAGAGTAGAGAGGGAATCAGGAGAGACTGGAAGGCCATGAAATGCTGGTCTCTATCTTGAAAGTCAGGAAGAAAGCCAGCCAAATGTCCCTGTTTCCTCCACCAATTTCAGACAGAACAGTGAGCTACCTACCACTCGCCTGGTCCCAACACACTGGTGAGTTCTTTCCTGGAAAGACTAGTAACATCCCTTGGGGTTGTTTTGGAAAAGAGATGTCCCTTAACAGAGACCACAGGAACATGTGGCCCAAAGGGGAGACCAAACTGTGGAGATCCAACCCTCACCCATGCCTGTGTGCTGAACGAAGTACCTGGCCTGGCCATCAGGACCTGCATGCCAGTCTTCAGAGCCTACCGCAGGCAGCCTGGCCTGAGTCTCCACAGATGTGCTGGAACTCTTCTCCTCTCTAGGTCTGCTTTTCCTTGCACTAAATTAGGGGGTTCAGGTAGAACAGATGAGGTCTGAGGTCCTTCCAACTTGGACTTTCTGTATTTTTCTAGAATCTGTTAGTGACCTTTTATTCACCAATAATCCTGAAGGGAACATTAGCCCCTTCTGAGGCTGTGGGGCTTCACATACTTTTCTTGAGGTAGAGTCCTGGGCAGTGAGGCCAAGGAAGTGGGCCCCTTAGGCTATCCAGTTTCCAACACCCAGTAGTCACAACCAGGACTGCGACCCAACTGCCTGAGGACCCCTTGCCCCACCCCCACCTTCTGACCCAGCACATTCAAGAACACTGCAGTAGGAGGGGCTGCCATGGCAACACCATCAGTTTGCATCTGCGTCACTAAGGAGTCCCCAAAATAGGTTCCTTGTGACAATCCATGGTGAGTGTGGGGAGATAGGCTCCTTTGGGGTGCTTACCTGGGCCCCAAGCAGGATGCTAGCCCCATTTTCACAGGAGACATTGAGGGCAAGAATGAGAAAGAGGCTGACCCAGAACACTGGGGTGGATTGGCATCACACTTCTCCAGCTGAGCTGGAAGGAAACCCAAGGATGGACCCATCCAGCTCTCCACACAGCACTGATGAGGAGCAGGGGGTCTTGGCCAAGGCTAAGTTGGAAGCAGATGCAGAGCCAAGTTCCTGTCATGGCTCTGAGCTAACTGCTCTTACAAGAGACCCTCCTGCTTCCTGGTCCTACAGGTTGGCCCTGGGAGTTCGCAGATTCAGAACAAAGAAAATAATTTCATCACACTCCTGCCCATTTTACACAGGAGGAGACTGACAGCCAGCAAGAGGAAGTGGCTTGCTGAGGCTACATAGAACTTCCGTGGCAGGGTCTAGGCCTGACTCCCTGCCCTGAGCCTCAATCTTGGCTAACAGCAGCTCCGATACCAGGAATGCTGAGGAGTGTTAAAGGCCAAGAAACTCTGCCTATCCCAGGCTCCTCTCCAGGGGCTTCTCAAGTCCTCCTCCCAAGGCCAGTGCAGATGAGCCCCAACAGGTCTAGACTGTCTCTCTTGTCTTTACCTCACAGTATAGTGTGGACAAGAGCTGACAGCCTGGGGTAGTCCCTCAGAGGCCAGCGGTCAGAATGCTTTTCCCACCCAGATTGCCTGCCTCCATGCTATTTCTTGCACCTGACTATTCTTATGTGTCTTGCTACTGTCACTGAAGCCTTAAAGATTCAATGAACACCATCTCTTCTAGGAAGTCTTTCCTAGCTCCAGGGTGATTTAGTTCCCTCATTCCCTAGGCTTCCATAGTTGTCCTTTCCTCCTTCCCTGACACTGCTCAGCTTACTTGGCACATCATCTCTTCTTGTGTACATCCCATGGATTCTCTTCCCCAAAGGCAGGCAACCTGGCTGGAAAATAGGAGGTGCTCAGTCACTGAACTTAGAAGCCCACACCCCAAGTTCCCATGTTTGGGAAGCCATTCTGGATGCCTGAAGTCTACTCCAGAAAATGGACCTTCACATAATCAGTTTTCATGAAGTAAGGTAGACTCCTGGGCAGTGATGCCAAGGAAGTGGGCCTCTCTGAATGCCAGGTTACCAACACTTGGAATTAAAGCCAAAATCATGACACAATTATTAACAACCCCAATGGCCTCCACACTACAGAGTAAGGACCTATTGCACATCTCATAGGAAAAATGACAAGGATTCACTCATGGATTAGTTTAAAAAGCACTTCTCACTCACATTAAACTCTCACATCCTAAATTTGAGATTTTTAAAATCTATTTTCAAAATATGGGGGAGGGGGAGGTAGGATCTTCCAGATCTCCAGAGAAGCAGTGAGCCCCCATCATAAGGGCTGAAATACTGGCTCTTGCCTTCTGTGTCCTTACAAGCCATATGGGGACCAAGGGTGGTGAGAACTGCTCATATGGCTTCAAGAGCCCTAAGGAGGAGTTTGGAAGTTTGGTATGCTGGCAGTTTTCATGGCAGCCAAAGCTCCGTGGGCTGCTGGTGTCCCTGTCCACCAAGGCAAGCTTTGGGGAGCTTTCACAGAACACTTGGGAAGCAGGAGCTGCCAGCCTCAACAAAGACTGGGAGGAACCTTCACTCATTCAGCAAATTGTGAAGCACATATGCTGGGCAGCACTGAGCTTTTCCCGCCTATTTCTAGGGCTCATGCAGGCTACCTAGCCACAGACTGGGGTGGGGGGCGGGGGATCTGGTTTTAACTTGCCTTCATACCCCTGGACCAGGTCCTTCTTTCTCAGGCCTGTTTTCAGTCTGTATCATGAAGGTTGGACCAGATACAGAGCTAACAGATAACTATTTTTGACATATGTATATAATGTACATACATATGTGTATGCATGTTAATATATGTGGTTGCACATGTGTGTGTGGATGTATGTGCAGGTATGTGTGGAGACTAGAGGTCAATGTTGGGCATCTTCCTCAATCACTCTTCACTTTATTCTTTGAGATAGGCTCTTGCATTGAACTATTCAATTCAGCTAGACTAGGTTAGCCAGCAAGCCCTGGAATCCTATCTCCTCTCCCCAGCTCTGCAATTACAGGTGCACAACACCATGCCCAGTGTTTTATGTGAGTGCTGGGGATCTGAACTCGGGTCCTCATGCTTGTGCAGCAAACACTTAACAACTGAGCCATCTCTCCAGCCCATAACTATGTTTTTATTACTTAAGTACTCAATGGTAGATTTAGGGGTAGGAGGGTGGGGCAGAATTTCCACACTGCCACTGAGTCACTAGCTTGCTAGTAAAATAACACTCCTGGTTCTCCTTTCTAAGCTCGGATAAGCCCTTAGAAGCAGTCACCCCAAAGTGGTCTGTCAACTGGGAAAGTAAGGCAGGGGAGGGGGGACAGTTAGAATTGAGGGAGAGCAAACAGGAGAATGAGGGCTTCCTTCTATGATTCAGGACTGTGTTAGGTGAGTGATGCCAACCCTCAGGTCCTGAGTAAGCACTTAGAATCTGGCTCCTTAGCTTCACCCCTTAACCAAGTGCTGCTTGCATACCCCTGGGGATGGAGAACTCTGTTCTGATTACCCCAGCTGTGCATTCACCTACCCCCACCCCAGTTCTAAACTTTGGAGTCACACAGAACACATCAGCTCAGGGGCCTGAGCTAAACCCCGAGAGTGAATATACACAAGCATCATGTAGTGGTGTCCCCCCACACCCCAACCAGGGACAAAGGCAGGATGTATATCCAGGCTGCAGCAGCTTCTACTCTTGGTCCAGAACAGTCTCTCAAGAGATTAGGAAAAAAAATAATAAACACCCACCATCCATGTTCCTACAAAGACACTAGACACCGAGGCATCTGTTGAAATCTCTCACCCATCACAGGACTCCGCTTCACAGAATCCATGGTCTCTCCTTGAATCCTGCCACTGTCAGGGTGTTGTCACCTCTCAACACTGGGAACTTATTTGCAGAGGCAAACTAGGCCACTTGGGAGTGTCTGCAAGGACCGAGGAGGTACAAGCAGGTCTCTTGGAGATGTCAAGATAACATAAAATTTGCTTCAGGAACCTCCCCTACTCCACCTAGTCTTTCACCAATGTAGATCCCAGAGAGCTAAACGGACTAGTCTGCATTTCATATTAGTTCTTGCCACATTCTATGATGCAATTGCTTGTACTCAGTTTTTAAAAATCCCATTATCAATGTCTAATAACAACACAGAGAAATCTTCTGATAGATAGTGAAGGACTTTATCAAAATCAACTGATGGAGAACATATCTCCCTGGATTAAAAAAAAAACTCTAGATATAAAACATGTACTATGTAGCTGGGTGTAGTGGCTCATTCCTTTGATGCCAGCACACAAGAGGCAGAGATAGGAGAATTGCCATGAGTTCATGAGTTTGAGGCCACCCTGAGACTACATAGTGAATTCCAGGTCAGCCTGGGCTACAGTAAAACCATACCCCCAAAAACCAAAACAAACAAAAACCCATATATTTAATCTTATGTCCTGCTCCTGGAAAACACATCTCACAGCCTGTGGACAGCAGAGCCCAGGAAGGGGATCTCCAGAAAGGATTACCACAGACAGCATCCCCATGCTTTTGCCCAGAGACAAAACACATTTTAAAAGCATGAACATGGGCAAGTCCCTTCCTTCCCTTGTTAAGGGCATCAAAGGGCAAAGTGGAACAGAAAAGTCCTGTATGTGAAAGAGAAGCCTGCCAGAAGCTATGGGCTGGCGTGGGGAGCAGCTCGGGCTGAGCGTCCCCTGGATGGTAATAGCAGCTCAGCACCTCTCCAAGGGCAATGGGCAACGCCGGAACAAGGCAGTGACAGGCAGTTAAACTGTAGTCTAGTTCCAGCAGGGGTTACCTTGCAGCCACAAGCACACGAGAAATGATTCTGATAAATACTCATAACGTTGAGAGAGAAACAGGAATCAGAACTATATCTACAGTATGTTTACTTCAATAACATGCATAATGAAAATTATAAAGAAACACAATAAAATGCTAGTTGGAAGCTATCATTGGATAGATAACTGATTTACAAGCAATTTTATATTCTTCCTGTAGGTCTATACTTTTCAAGATTTCCATAATTGCCATGTTTTATTTTTACAACGAAGCTGAGCAGAGCAAGGAGATGATGCTATTAAAGAATAATTTCAGGCCAGAGGGGTTCAGCAAGCAGAATAAAGGCTTAGGTGAAGGAAAGACAGGCTTCATGTAAGACAGACTCCAGAGTAGCTATACGTTCCCTAGAGTCTCCTGGGTGTTTTCTTAATCCCTCAGCCAAAGCATCTGATAAGGAAACCTTGACTAGTGTGTTTCCTCCTGCCTCAGTTTCTCCAACTACAGACATGAAGTATGGGATGCTGTGGTTTTGATTTTAACTCTGCCCTTGATTCTCTGAGAACCACAGTTCCATCCTGAATGACAGACACCCAGTGTCTCCCAGCCCAGTTTTAAGTATGCCACACCAAAGTTACAACTGAAGCCTGGGCTGACAGATGAGTGTGGTGCAGAGGGCAGTTGGGGCACACCTGTCCTCGACAGGCACGTTCCCTAGCCAGTGGCTGTCTCAGGAGGTTACAAAACCCTGGCTGTCCTGCCCATTCAGTCTCTCCCAGTCAAAGCTTAGTGAAGAGGTAACTGCTAGGGGCCAGGAACAGTACCAGGGGCTGTAGAGTTCAGTGTCACTAATAACTGAGAAGCGTGTTGTCACCCACGTCAACTAGGGGATGGGAAGTGATGTAACACGTTGCAAAATCGATGAGTGTCAGGATGGAGAATGAACCCAGTCTTGACTGGGATCAGCCTGAGTAACCAGACTAGATAAAAGGACTTCTTCCTCCATCCCGGACCCCGATGACTGAGTAAGGACAGCCAGGCTCCCCCAAAGAGAAGAGCGAGCCAGACAGGTGTGGCGACAGCACATGGGAGGCTGAGGCAGGAGGACCGCCAGTTGGAAGACATTCTGGGCTACATAATGAGACCTTGTCCAAAACAGAAAAAAAAAAAAAATTAAAGAAATTAAGTGGCCAGTCCTCCAGGTCAGGGCAGGACAGCGTGCCTGCCTCGGGAATTCCGTCTTGCAAGATGAAATCCCCAGGTGTGACACTCACCCCACCGTGCAGACCCCTCTCGTGACAGGGGAGCTCCTCCGTTCTGGTTCTCGCTCCGGGCATCGTCGGCGTGGCGTTCTCCTCGCAGGACCCCAGAGTAAGCTGCTATGAGGGTCTTCATACTGACACCGGTGCAGGTCACGGCCTTGCGGAAAACCGCCTCACGCCGTAGCCCTGGCCCATGCCCCGGCCTCCGGGGCCAGGGCTTGTCGCAGAGCCGGTACCGGAGCCCGGGTCGGCTGCGGCCAGAGAGCCGAGGCGGCGCGAGGAGCCGCGGAAGGGAAGGAGGAAGGGCGAGCAGCAAGCCGCAGCCTCAGTGCACCGAGCGCCCAGCGCGCGCTTTATAACCTCACAAGGGGGCGGGGCCGGCGCGGGCGGGCCGGGCGGCCGGCTCCACCCTCGGACCGTACCATATTCTCTTAGGGGGGAGTGAAGCGCCTGGGTCTCGGCACCTTGCGGACCCAGGACAACATTGCGGTCTGTCTTGCACGTGATGAACGGAAAAAGAAAAGAAAGAGTGGTTCGAGCCCCCGTTTCAAAGAACACGCCTGCTTGCTCCATGTTTTGCCCCTCCCGTCCCCTTGGGCTCCCCCGCGGACAACCCCCGCGGATATTGGTACAGCCCAACAGCTGGAACGTGGGCCGGGAAGCCGAGCACGTGCGGGACGGCCAGGCGTGCGGGTGCCTGTGTTCTTTGGCAGCGCTTTTTCCCTTTGGCTTCAGATGCAAAGGTCTTGCCTCTGGTCAGTAGTGTTGGGATTCATAAGGTTAAGGGCTGATTCCAAATCGCCCCAGATGCCTCTTGCTTTTTCCGTTTGTCAGAGTGGTGGTGACAACCTATAATCCCAGGTTAGGGAGGCTGAGGTCGGAGGATCACGAGCTTGAGGCGAGCCTGGGCTACATAGCAAGTCTCCAGCCAGTCTAGGATACACCTTGAGACCTTGTCTCAAAATACCAGAAGGAAAAAAAAATTTTTAAGTACCATGCCAGTCCATCAGCTCTTCGGCCTAGGACCCTGTCCTTGAGAAACGTCGGTGAGGGTGAGGGCAGCAGAGAGAGCCACACATGGACACTGGCAACAGTCTGGGTCATGAAAGAAGCCAGGGTCCTATGGAACCACAAAGGAATGAGGACCCTGTCTGGGCTGGGTGTTCGTGCATTGCCCAGAAAGGTTGATGCACTGCAGGTTTGGAAGCCTACCTTGAACCCAGTTTTCGGTCCTGCCTTTCTTTAACTTCAGTTTCCATGTCTGTAAAATGGGAATCATTTTTTTGTGAGATGCTTTGAGAACTAAGGAAGTGAGGTATGAAAAGCTCTTAGTGTCTGCTACATAGAAAGTGTTGGAAATCATCTCATTGCCCACAGGTGAGTAGGATTTTTGCAGATGTAAGGTATGAGGACAAGAGAGAAGGACAGGCACAAGGTAAGAGCAGTCATCAGCTTGTTTGGGACTGGGGCTGGGCTGGGACATTTAGTGGTTGGTGTCCAGGCAACTGTAGAAGATGAGGCTGACTTTTGGCCCTTGAATGCCACTCTTCAGACATTGAAGTGGGAGTGGGTTCTTAGCAGTGGTCAGAGGAACTTTAGGCACACTCTAGCCATAGCATGGGAAATGAACAAGAGGGCCATTAGGCCAGGAGAACAGGCTGTCAACAGAAGCTGGGTGAGAGAGAATGACCCTCAAGCTAGGCAGTAGTAGAAGGAATACGCCCCCCTCCCCCAAAGAAGAGCATAGAAGGGTGGAGAGTGTGGTCAAATGGTAGAATCCTTGCTTAACTTGTACAGGCCCTGGGTTCTGCGAAGGAGGAGAGAGACAAGGGAAGAGCAGAGGGAAGAAGAGGAAAAGAGAATGACAGAGCAGCATGTGAAAATGCCTTTGGTGAGACCTGGAAACTCTTCCTTTTTTAAACTCCTTCAATAGGTGATCTCAGCCGGTGTGGTGGTGCACGCCTTTAATCCCATCAGCATGTTAACATGGAGGGCAGAGGAGAGAGAGATTGAGAGAGAGAGAGAGAGCACCAGGGCTGGCAGCCACTGCAAATGATCTCCAGATGCATGCATCACTGTGCATCTGGCTTTCTGTGGGGAATCCAACCCTGGTCACTAGGCATTGCAGGCAAGTGTCTTAACCTCTGAGCCATCCCTCCAGCGCTTAGTTTCCTTAGTGCTGGGATTAAAGGCTTGAGCCTAGCCGGGCGTGGTGGCGCAGGCCTTTAATCCCAGCACTCGGGAGGCAGAGGTAGGAGGATCGCCATGAGTTTGAGGCCACCCTGAGACAACATAGTGAGTTCCAGGTCAGCCTGGACTAGAGTGAGACCCCACCTCGAAAAACAAACAAATAAAAAAAGAGGCAATCTCATTGAGTCAGCCAAGAGTAAAAAGAAAAGCATTCCAGGTAGAGGGTTCAGCCTGTGATGAGAGCCTGCAGCTGGAAAGAGCTCTGAACCTTTAAGGAAATTGAGGGAAGGCTAATGTTATGGCACTTCAATGGGGGACCCAGGAGACTGGTGTGTACAAAGGCTGTGAGTTAGGAACAGATCTGGTGGGTTTGGGGATAACAGTGTGCAGCCACATGGATGCTGAAGATGCCAGTGGATTCTTTGAGGCAAGACTTCTGCTGGTCTCCTGGGTTTAGTACCCAGCAACACAAATCACGCACACACACACACACACACCTGTTAGCCTGGAAGAACCTAAGGTTATAGTGTGGCTCGTGCAAGCTCTAGAACATTCTTCTGTGGGGGAGGCCTTGAGCCTCATGGTCCACTCATTTTGAGTGTGATCTAAGAGGGGCAGAGCTTGAACTGTGAGGCAAGAGGCCTGGAGTCTGGCCTCTCTTCTACCACTGACTTGCCAAGTATCCTTGGATAACTCTCCCTGGCTTGCCTTAGACTTCAGTTTCTGTGCATGCAATCGAAGTGAGAGGTCAGGTGTGATGGTTCAGGTTTATGAACTCAGCATTTAGGAGGTGGAAGGCAGGAGAATCAGGAGTTTAAAGTTTCCTCTGGTTACTTTAAGAGGAGACTTTAAATAAGGAGTTTGAGGCCAACTTGAGCTATATGAAATATGCTCTCAAAAGGCCAACATGTAAAGGGTTACCATTATGCAATGAAAAGTAAGATAACATTATCTTAATGATAATAAATGACAAGACCCATTTGAAACATTCAGATCTCAAGTTTGTCAACTTGAGCCTACTTCCTGCACATCACATCTCTGGGCCAGGTACCAATTAGCACACAGGGAATCAGACCTGGCCCCTGCCTTTGTGAAGACTCAACCAAAAGATGGTATCCCAAAGTCAGTGGTCACAGGATGGCTAGGCCATGGTGCAGAGAAATATGGAAGCCATGCAAGGTCAGTTCCTCCCTCTTGAGCAGTCCCTAACAGTCTCTCCATGGAACGACCCAAGGGCAAGATCCTCGTTGTTCTGTGCCCCAGTATAGCTTTGGCCAAAAGGCTCTGTTGACAGTGGACTGACCAATGCATGTGACAGTAGTCAAATTTGATGGTCAATAGGAGGCAACATTACTCTTGACCCAAGAGGCTGAGAGGGCAGAGAGGAAGAGTGCATCCAGAGGTTACAGAGTGGGCAAAGGTCTAGAGGTGGAAACTGAGCACCCTGGTGTAGCTGAAAGATAGCTAGGAGAAGATAGGAGATGAAGTTGGGGAGGTTGACAACAGGGACCAGATCTGAGGGTCCTTGTCATTGGGCCAGGAGGCTTGGGCTTCATCCTGGGTAGAATGGTTCAAGGAGAGGGCATGAGCTGCAGGGGCTTCCTGGATCAGATTGGGGTGTTAGAAAGACAGGCTGGGGGCTGGAGAGATGGCTTATTGGTTAAGGCACTTGCCTGAAAAACCTAAGGACCCAGATTGATTACCCTGTACCCACGTAGAGCCAGGTGCACAAAATGACACATACATCTGGAGTTTGCAGCAGCTAGAGGCCCTGGTGTGCCCATTCTCTCTCTCTCTCTCTCTCTCTCTCTCTCTCTCTCTCTCTCTCTCTCTCTCTCTCTCTCTCTCTCTTCTTGAAAATAAATAAAAATATTTTCAAAAGGTCTGGAGAGATGGCTTAGCAGTTAAGGTGCTTGTCTGCAAAGTCTAAGGACCCAAGTTCAATTCCCCAGTACCCATGTAAAGCCAGATGCACAAAGTGGCTCATGAATCTGGAGTTTGTTTGCAATTGCTAGAGGCCTTGGTATGCCCATTATCATTCATTCATTCATTCATTCATTCATTCATTCATTCTCTCTCTCTCTCTCAGCTTGAAAATTAATTTAAAAATTTTTTAATATATTTTTAAAAGACAGGCTGAGCTGGTGCTGTGCAAATGAGGACTCAGGAACAGGACCATGAACTCTGGTCACTAGTTTGGACCCTTCATGTATGGGAATATCCACCTGGGCTGTAGAGGAAGTCCAAAGGCAAAGTCATTTGCTTCCAGTCCACCTCACAGAATAAGCAGACCCTGGAATATCCTGACTCCCAGAATCCTATCCCCTAACCTCCAGCTTCTATGCTCATGGTCACAGCTTAAGTCCTTTGGTCCAGATTGTATTTGAATGTAAAATCAGACACTGAGCTAGAGCTAAAAGAGAGAACATGTCTGTGTCCTGGGACTTCTCATCTATAGACAGTGGGCAGGGGTGGTGCTTTACAGCATTTCTCCCCCCACATCCCAACATTCCAACATCCTGAAGACCCTATAATGGCCCACCCTGCTCTTCCCATGGATGAACAGGAAGATATGTTTTGAGACCCAAGTGGCCTCTCCTTCATTGCTACCTGGTCCAGCCCACAAGTGCTTTGGCTAAACCAGAGATAGGTTAAGCCACACCTCCAAGGGTTTGACCAGCGTGAGCTTTACCAAGGATGACCCATCCTAAGTTTCCCTGTATGAATTAAGCCCAGGGCTTTGTGGTTTCTTTGTGACACATGCAGGCTGGATGAAACCTTACCTCCATCACACAGGAAGTAGAGGGTAAGTGACGATCCACAGGGCAGATAGGATGCCTGTCTTACAGGCACAGGGAGACAAATGCTTTCTAAGCACTGCTCTGTGCTAGGCCCTAGCTTATGTGAACTTACCCTCTTCGCAACCATCTTGGTAGAATGATTATCACTCCTCTCAATGAAGTGCAAAGAAGTAAAGAGACTTGCCCAGAGCCATAAAGAATACAAACAAGCTGAAAACCTCCCTAGCCTGATATCTAGAAAGTGATCCCAAGCCTTTTAGACAAAGGGTGCTCAGCCTGTAGGAAAGCTGGGATTCACACCCTAGCCTCCCTAGCCTACAACTCACATGCCTTCTCTGCCCCATGACTGAGTAAGGAAGCATTTCTAACACAATTCCTGGATAAAAACAAATTCCCACCCATCACCTCCTTTAAGTGTCACCAACAGCCCTGTGAGGTTGTTCCCACATTGCAGTTGGGAGAATTAAAACTTAGGGAACTGGGCTGGAGAGATGGCTTAGCAATTAAGGTACTTGCCTACAAGGCCTAATGACCCAGGGTTCTATTCTCCAGTACCAATGTAAAGCCAGATGCACTAAGTGATGCATGTATCTGGAGTTCGTTTGCAGTGGCTAGAGGCCCTGGCATGCCCATTCTCTCTGTCTGTTTCTCTTCTATTTCCCTCTGTTGCTGCTACAAAAGACGAAGAAGTTAGGGAACTGAAGAGCTTGCTGAATGTCAGTGATGGGGTAGGATTTAAGCCAGTCTCACACCCACCACAGCTAGGGCCTGTTGACATTCAACTCAGGCGTGGCTCGTCTCCCTTGGAGAGAAAGAGGGCAAAGTTTGGGGACTTGGGTAAAGGGACGAGTGTCTGGCGTGGCTCTCAGGCTCAGAATTCAATCTCCTTTTCTCCTGATTGAGATTTGTCAGCTGGAGCAGCCATGTGGCATGGCTTCTCTCCTGTTATTTACAACCCCCTTACAGTCTCTCATCCAGGAGATGTCCCCAAATGCCAGGGGACATAATCTCAGTTTCCAGGCTACAGACTCTGGGATTTATTCTCAGAGCAATAGGAAGCCATAGAAGGTTTTCAGCAGGAGTGAGGTGTGATCAGTTTTCTGCTTTAGAAAGAACACCTTTAACTGTCACCCGTATGGCATGCTTCTTGGTGACCTTTGCCTTCATTTAGCCAGGCTCCCTGCAGGGAACAACCGACTCAAATTGGGCAATTTGAGGAAAGTTTAATACAAAGACTGCTTCTGAAGATCTACACAGGCAATAAGGAAACTTTCTCTAATGCCAGGGGCATTTAAGGTCCATGGCAAGCCAAGGGGAAGATCCTGTGGAGTGGGAGCTCTGTGGAAAGGGATGTCTGACAGGAGTTAGGGACGTAGACAATCCGTGGTGTTTTCTGTCCCTCCATCTGCCAAGCTAATGCCGAAGGTCCTCACTGACCGGTGGGTGAGGCAACTCCTTAGTGTAGTCTGTGCCCAGCACCTGGGAGAGTACAGCTGGAGAAAGGTGGGGCCTGGGGGAGGCTGAGTGAAAATGGGAGGTATGTAGTCCATGGACCCAGGAGAACTCTGTTCCTTCCCTGTGCCCCATGAGACCCATGGCTTCTGTCTTTTAGTGCACTGAACATTGCTAATGCTCACAGATCCATCTTTCCCTGATGAAGGGCAGAGCCTGCTGCAGGGCAGAGGTAGAGTCTATCTTCTCTGTGCCTCAGCGTCCAACTATGGGCCTGGTCTGTGCACAAGAGGTACCTGAGTGATATTGAATGGTCAGGAAAGGAGGGAGGCAGGAAGGAGAGAGAGAGAAGAGAGGATGATGAGGATATTGCTAGAATGAAATGAAGTGGTTGGTGGCAGAGCACAGAAGGGTGTTTTGAGGGATGCTGAGGCCTGGGATGTGGTGACATGGATGGAGAGCAGACGGAAGGAAGGGGATGAGTGAAGGAGACTCTAGCTTTTAAACCAGAGCAGGAGCACACCAGCTATAACACCAGGCCTTAGGCTCAGAGGTGGCCTGTGGTCCTATCTTGTGTGGCAGGTCTGGCCCCTTGGGAACCAACAATCAGAGCAACCCCAGGCCCTTTTTTAGAACTTTCTGTTGCAATATGTACAGAAAGCTCCTTGCATCATTCTGTCTGCAAGTTTCTTACTCAACCCTCCCAAGGTCTTTACCCTGTGGGGGTGGGGGCAGGGGGACTTTACATTGCAGAGAATGCACAATACATTCATTCATTTTTCATCGGTCCTTTAATCTACTCCACCTTTCCTGAGATTCCTTAGCCAAATGCTGAATAATGGAGCTATAGAAACCTAGATTCTGGGGGAGAAACAGACACATAGAAAGCCCATCCATTTCTGTTGAGTCGTTTTTTGTTGTTGTTGTTGTTGTTTGTTTGTTTACTATTGTGGGTGTTGGGTTTTTGTTTTGTTTGAAACAGGGTCTCACTTTGTAGCTCAGGCTGGCCTGAAACTTACCATAATAGCCCAGGCTGGCTTTGAACTCACATTGGTGCTCTTACTTCAGGTGTGAGCCACTATACCTGAAATTCTTGTTTTATTTTGTTTTGAGACAGGATCTCACACTATAGCTCAGGCTAGCCTGGAACTTGCGCCAATCCTTCTGCCTCAGCCTCTCAAGTGTTAGGCTGTTGCACTGTTCCTAGTAGGCCCAGCTCTTTACTGATGGCACCTGCTCTTCAAGTGTGGTCTTGTTCAGAAGCCTAAGAGGTAACATAGATAGCAAGGAATGGTCTCAGGAAGTCATATGATCAACCTCACACGTGTTCCCCCCCACACACACTTCCTGATCTCCAGGACTTTGGGAAGCTCTATTTAAAATTCTCCCAAGCAAGGCATGGTGGCACATGCCTTTAATCCCAGCACTCATGAGGCAGAGATAGCAGGATCACTGATTTCAAGGCCAGCCTGAGACAACATAGTGAATTCCAGGTCAGCCTGGGCTAGAGTGAAACCCTGCCTTGAAAAACAAAACAAAACAAAACCTTACAGTCCAGACAATAAGTGCTGGGTCAAAGATATGTGGAAGATTTTTGATGAACCCGTGCTCCTATACAAAGCTAAGGTGCACCTGTAGTGGGCTGGGACCCAGTCAGACCTATGGACCAAGTAGGAGCTTAGGACAGGATTCTGGGATCTTTCTTTCTTTCTTTCTTTCTTTCTTTCTTTCTTTCTTTCTTTCTTTCTTTCTTTCTTTCTTTCTTTCTTTCTTTTCTTTTCTTTTCTTTCCTTCCTTCCCCAGTACCCATGTAAGCCAGATGCACAAGGTGGCTCATGCATCTGGAGTTTGTTTATAGTGGTTTGAGGCCCTGACATGCCCATTCTCTATTTCTCT
>PVHP010004906.1:0-68276 GCA_004024765.1 Zapus hudsonius
CATTATGTTCAAAAGCAGCGAATTCGAAAATAATGGAAGCACCGAAAGCCCTCTTGCTTTTTAACTCAACAGAAGAGCTTTTAAATTAATTCTTTAAAAGCTGTCTATTAGAACCAGAAGTTTTTACAAAATAGTTTTTAAAAGTCCTTGTTAAACTTGAAAGGTGCTTGTTCTGGTGAATTCTGTGTCTGGTTGGATCCCTCTGTTGAGTTTTTGGCCACATCCAATTGGACTCCATCTGTCAATGTGCAAATGGGGCTGTTTCCACTTAGGCGAGCCCTGCCTCTGTACCGCCTCAAGGCAGAAGTGTCCCAACTACTGAACCCACCTTCTAACCCCCATTTCTCAGCAGCTTATGCAACACTGATCAGAAAGGCAAAGCCAGTGGGGACATAGAGACACCAGCTTCTATGTCCCCTCCCTGCTTCTGTTGTTGACCTTCCCCCCCACTCTCTCACTCCCCCACCCCCCCAAATCCCCAACTCCCCACCCCCCACCTCCCCACCCGCACCCTACTCAGGCGACCATGGGCAACACCCTCTCATCACCAAAGACCTCCACTGTCACACGGGGGAAGTGAGTGTCATTAAACTGATAGCAGTGAAGATGTGTGGGCAGGAAAGCCACCTGAAGGCAGACTCAAAAACATACATGTCATAAACCATCCTGGGAGAAATCCTCCAAACACAGCTGAATGGTGGGGGAGAGGCTGGTGCTTTGAAAGGCTGCTGTATTCCCAGGAGACATGAGAGGAAGAACGAAGTATCCAGGCTGCCAGAGAGCACGTTTAAAAGTAGCTACAGCTAGTACTCCCCAAATAACAAAGCTGCCTTCGTCATTCACGTGGAGCTATGACACACGTGAGTATGCATTCGCACACGCATGGCTGTCCCTGTGTGTGCTGGCTGCTTATGTGTGCCTGTCAATCTATCTGCATCCACATCTGTACATGCCCACATCTGTATGCTAGCATGTGTCTACGTGTAGACCCTCCTGTTTGGAAAGAACCCAGAAGTATCAAAGATGGGATCTTCCAATGACTTTTTTAGCCTTTCTCCTCTCCTCTCCCTTCTTCTCCTTTTCTTCTCCACCCCCACCAGTAGGCCAAGCAGGCCTTAAACGTTCTATCCTCCTGACTCAACCTCCCACATGCTAATACTACAGCTATGCACCACCAGGCCTGGCTTAAAATTTCTCTTGTACACTTCCCAGATGTGCAGGTTTCTGCCCAACACCAGCCTTCCCAACAACAACACCCATCAAAAGCGTATCTTCTTGTTTTCCTGTCTCCCTCTTATTCCTCAGCAATAAAAATACCCCAGGTTCTCACCATATCCTACACTCCCAAGACCCCCAATGAGAGTGTTCCCACCCCAATCCCCCTGAGATCCTTTCCCCAGTCAGTAAGCACTTTCTCCATGACCCATGAATGACTTGCAGTCATGGCTTCTCTCAATGGATGGCAGATACTCCAAAGACACGGCTGAAATATGACCTTATTACATTCTTCGAAGTCTTCTTTAGATTCATAAATTTTTAAAGAACAACTTTAGTCTTGAAGGGAAATTAAGTGGAAAGTACAAAGAATTCCTACATGTTCTATATGCAGATTCTTCACTTATCAACATTCCCAATCAATTAGCCTACAATGACACATCCTATTCACCCACAGTCCCTAGTTGACACTGATGTTCACCCTTGGTATTGTGTCCAGACTCATTCCGTGTCTGGACAGATGGTTAATGACTTGTGCTGAATCCCTGTCTCCTAACATCTGGAACCCACGAGTCTCTCTCCTGTGTCCACAGTTTTGCCATTTCTAGAATGTCGTAAAGTTGGAGTTACATCATGTAGGCTTTAGAGATTAGCTTCTTTCACTCTGCAATATGCATTTGCATGTCTTTTCGTGATTGATAACACGTTCTTTCTATTCCAGGATAATTTCCCACTGTCTGCATGTACCTCTTTACTTATTGGATTACTTACTGAAGGACATCTTAGTTGCCTTCAAGTTTTGGAAATTATAAATAAAGCTGCTATAAATATTGTTGGTTTTAGTGTGGACATAAGCTTTCAGCTCCTTTCAGTAAATACTTAGGGACACAACTGCTGGACTGAAAGGTAAGAATATATTTAGTTTTATCAGAAGCTGCTAAACTGTCCGGAGTCTTTAAATGTAGCAGCTGCCTAACTTTACTGTTTACAGAGCCATTATTAATGTGCAATAATACACAGAAGGCACTCAAAATCCTCATGGGATGACACTTTGGATGCTTCCAGAATTCCCCAACTCAAGAATGTAGAAAATTTGTTCAGGCTCCTGTCATCTTCCCGAATCCCATCTCCACTGGGAGTTAAGGGTTTCCTGTGTACCCCGCATACCACAACCTGACTGCCCTTTCAACATTCACAGAACTCATTGCTGTTAGTTGACAACCACGTTTTTCCACACGCTTGAAAAGTTCTTGAGTTACCATTTCAAAAGACTGACTCTGTGGTCAAGGAGAGAGATCAGCCCACTGCCTTGGGCTGGCAGGCCAGGCACGCTCAGAAAAGCAAACTTTCTGTTCCTCAAGACAAGTGTCATGTCCACCCATATCAGTGCCTCAGCCAAAGGAGAGCCTTCTGGGTCACACCAGGAAACTCAAAATTTCCAATGAAAGCTACAAAATTTCTGCACAGTAATTTTTTTTCTTTTTTATTGTCCGTAATGAGTTACATTATTTAGTGGGCAAACAATGAGTTGTTATCCCCAATTCCCCAATGCCCCCCTCCCCCATCCCCAATCAGCTGGATATCCTCCTCAATGGGTCGTCTGGATCAGTCCTTGTGACAGGGGACCATGGATAGCCTAGTATTCAGCCAGGTTCTCCTGGTCCCAGTATGTTGTTACTGATGGGTGCCATGCCTCTGGATAGTCTCCCCCACCACAGCTCTAACAATCTTTCCTCCCCCAGTTCCACTCAGTTCCCTGAGTTGTGGTGGATGAGTAGTAAGGCTGCTTTAATGTTATGAGCTTAGGGGTCTTTGTGTCAAAAATCGTTGGTTTCTGTCTCATTGGCTTATCCTGTGTTGATTGAATGGCTATGGCTGTGGGTCCCTTATTCATCCTGTCATTCTCTGCGGGGTTCCATATGGATCCTCCACGATATGACTGTGGTGGCTCATCTCTTGCCAGGATCTCAGCTATCGGCCTATGGTCAGTTGGTAGGGTTAGATGGGCCACAGCTCTCTCGCTGCATCCTGAAAAATACAGACACATTCTCCATCACAGAGTGAGATCAGTGTAGGTTAACAAATATACACAATTCTGGATTACCTAGATTCTATTTTTAGTAGCCTCCCCATCAATCACTTCCATAGACTGCACAGTAATTTTTAAAAACAGATCTCATGAAGCAGTTTCCTCATAGTCCTCAGTCTCCTTTGTCGTTGGCTTGTCCTACAAATGACACAGTAGCATTACAGGATTAGACCAGCAAGAATGCTGGCAACACTGGAAAAATCACTGATTTATTACTTTTAATATTTTTATTATTTATTTGGGAGAAAGGAGAGAAGAGTGAGGCTATGGGCATGCCAAGGCCTCCTGCTACAGCAAACAAACTCCAGGTACATGTGCCACTTTGTATGTCTCGCTTTATATGGGTACCTTGGAATTGAACCCCAGCTGGCGGGTTTTGCAAGCAAGGGCCTTTAATCTACTGAGCAATCTCCTCAACCATGATCCATTATTTTTAAAAATGTATTAGGGAGATAACTTAGATGGATAAAGCACCTGCTATGTTTTTAACCCCTAGCACCCACATAAATACCAGTTGGGCGTGGCAGCTGCCTGTCATCCCAGTGCTTGGGAGGAGGAGACAAGAGATCCTAAGAACAAGCTGGCCAGCTAGCTGAACCAGCCCTGAGCTCAAGTGACAGACCTTGTCTCAGTAAATAAAGAGGAGAGAGAGCCAGGAAGATGCTCAATGTTGACCTCTGACATCCACGTGCACAAACATATGCTAATACACACATGAGCTTCTCTCTCTCCCTCTCTCTCTCTCTCTCTCTCTCTCTCTCTCTCTCTCCACACACACACACACACACACACACACACACACACACATTTTCAAAATGCATGAAAAAATGTTTCTGTTGGTGTGCCCATGCAGAGTTGACAATTGTAGAAACAGGGACGTGGTTCTTTACTGGTGTCCAAAGCAATGTGTTCATACCATTCCCAATATTCCCAATAACACTAAGAACACCGAGAATGACAATGTTGTAGTCAGATTTCTCGTTTCTGTGACAAAGAACCCAACCAAAAGGCAATGGAAGAAAGGGTTTATTTTGGCTTACAGAGCAGAGGAGAGACTCCATCCTGGCAGGGAAAACAACAGCATGAGCAGAGGCTGGACATCACCTCCACCACAGCACTGCAAACAGCATCAGGAAGGTGTGCCAAACACTGGCAAGGGGAAGCTGGCTAAAACCCCCATAAGCCCACCGCCAACATCACACCTCCAACAAGATTCCAATTCCAAAACTGCCATCAGCTGGGGATCAAGCATTCAGAACACATACGTTTGTGGGGAGCACATGGATCAAACCATCACAGACAGTAACTAAAAACAACTTTTCAAGTACAGTTAAACTGACGTCAGAACAAGAGACTCTTAGGAGGTCATCAACCTTGGAAAGGCATTAATCCTGAGACAGAGCTAACGTTAGAGGCAACAATTGCTGAGAGAATCAAGGCTATGCCTTGGTGGTCCAGGTTTTAGTGGGTCATGCAGGCACCAGGGACAGACTGGGAGACCCTCCTACAAAACCAGAGACAACACTGAGCTGAACTGGAGAAATAGCATTGACCCCTGGAGGGACCCTACAGGACACTTGTGTGTTTCCACCTTGGTCCTGAGCACAGCAGCCAAGGTTCCCTGAGAACTTCTAATAACAAGTTGAAGTTCACACAACTGCACAGCTCTTCAAGCAACAACTTACCCAAAGTGGTCCCAAGTTGGAAGTGCTCCCAGATATTCAAAAGAAACTAAGACAAACAGTACCTCATTTGAACACTGGCATCAAAGAATTGTCACAGATAAAGTTCTTAGCAGTAACAGCTCAGGATCAAAAATTCACCGAACTCGCAAAGAAATGAGCTAGCATTAAATAAAATCAGGAAAAACCATAAACTACAGAATCAGACCTGTAAAAATAATAGATGTTAGAAAAATCAACACAGAATGATACATAAAATACCTTAAAAATAAATGAAGTGATTGAAAACATGAAGAAGATATGTTGTCAAAATACAGATTTGACCCAAGAAAGTTCTACTGAAACTGAAGCACAGCATAGAAAGACAGAGGTCGGAAACCAATGCAAAAGTGATTTGGATAAATGAGTACATTGTGCTCACCAAATTGCCCTCTAAATATTCATTGTTAGGATTATAAATTAGTGCAACTATCACTTTTAGTGCTCTTCTTTCTCAGGAAAGTGCTTTTAACTACTGAGCCATGGACCCCAGCCTGAAGCACCCCTGACTACTGGGGAGACTGAGAAAGTTCTGGGAAGTGACAGTGAAGTGCTCAGCAGCAAGATACCTCTATCAAATCCTCCAAGGCTCAGGGACTGTCATCATCAGCCACATGCCGCTGGGATGAATCTTTAAACCAGGCACAATTTGGGGGAGGAAAGTATTTTTTGAAACTACAGATTGAGGGGAAGTTCCAGAATAGCAAAAGAGGCTGGTCCTCTTTCACAGGTCCGAGCAGAGAGAGAAACCCATCACCTACACCACACACACAGAACAGGGAACAAGCAGGGGGGCCAAAGAGAATTTCTTCTCCTTTATATAGCCTTAGGGTGGGGTCTTACAACCCTTCCCCAGACTTAATGGCTTCCTGAGTCTCTGGAATTTCCTTCCTGCACTGCCCACACAGGAAAGGATGTTTACTTCCAGCTTCTTTGAGCTTCTTTACATCCTGCCCCTTGCTGAGAGGCTGCCTTCCTGTAAACATCCTCAGAGACCCACCCAAGATAATTAAAAAGATCAAGATGACAACAAAACCTAACCATCACAGGGACCATTGCAGAATAGGTGGCAGAAAGAATGCAAGAGCCAAAGGATGGGGAGGAGTGCTGTGGAGTGCTTTCTTCCATATACTGAGTGGCCGTGGCATTCATGACCTCACAGTGGCTGTTGCTACCTACACAAGACCTACATAATGAGGACAAAAAAATGATGGCATAAAAATAGATGGACTATGTCCATCTGGAAGAGGGTACAAAGGAGGTTGATGAGAGGAAAATAATCCCTCAAATTCAGAAGGTTGACAGCACTCCAAAAGTTGTATGGTGACAAGTTACCTAGTGATGTCAATACTATGATCCTTACTCTCAGGGCCAGCCCTGAGAACCAGGGCTCAATTCTAGATCAAGCATTTTCAAGAACAGGGGACATTGAGAGGCAACAAATTAAGGGAGAGAAGAAGGAAGGGTCAGGCAAAAGCTAAAAAACATGGCTTCTCAAACTGCATATGTGCTCCTGAGACTTCCAAGAACTGTGTTCATGTACTGATGCAGGGGGCGGGGGAGGTGGCTGAGATTCTGCATTTCTAGCAAAATCTCAGGGGAAACTGAGGCTCTTTCAGTTAACAAGAATATAAAGCAAGTCCCCAGAGCTAAGAAGTCATGTCTATCTTGCCATCTCTGGCTCCTGGTAACAAGAAGGGGTCACAGACAAGACATACCTAAGGCCAGTTCTCTACTGATCAATTACCATCCCAAAACTTGGCAAAATTCCATTCACATTAAAAGGAATGCTTGGGGTGGGGGTGAGGACTGGAGAGTTTGCTCAGCAGTTAAGGATCTTGCCTGCAAAGCCTAATGACCTGGGTTTAATTCCCCAGCACCCATGTACGGCCAGATGCACAAAGTGGCACATACATCCGGAGTTCATTTGCAGTGCCTAGAGGCCCTAGCATTCCCATATTCTCTTTCTCTCTTTCTCTTTCTCTCTCTTTCCTTTCTGTTTCTCTCTGCATGCAATTATATAAATAAATAAAATATTTTAAAAAGGAATGCTGGGAGTTCATCAAGTTTTTCACCTAAAATTTCAAAATAGCATGATGTTGAACCACCATGAAAACAAGTGGTTTTTATAATAAGAAAGCCCATGAAATGGCCACAGTAATTTGCATCTTCATGGTTTATAGGCAAGAAGTCTTCAACTTGATTTGAGGGAGAAGTAAAATAAACAGTTGGGTTCTCTTACCACTCACCAAGATACTTATGCACTTAAAAGACTTGTGTTAGAAACCACATTCTCATCTCCGAGCTTTTACCCATTCCCCTTGGAGCTGAATCTGGTGGCCATTGTTGTAATGCCACTGTGAGTATTTATTTAAAGCTCACCACACATGCATGCAGACCAGATTTGGATCCCCATGGAAACCTTGAATGAGGCAATTGAGAAAGATGATTGTCGTGAGCAAAGCCTGGGCAAGAGAAAGAATGAGAGACTTGGAGAAAACTGAAAGCAGAATTCAGGCAGAGCCCAGGGTCAGGAACGCCATGGATTTCTGCTTAGGAGCTCTTGACCCAAAGGCCAGAGATCCTGAGTCTAAGGGGATCTGAGACAGGTGTTTAGTGTAAGGCAAAGTTCAGGATAGCAAAAGAGGTACAGAGACCACACAGGTCACCAATCACCGGGTCAGGCTTGGTTGGCTGGTGTGGGGAGAAGCGTCAGAATAGGTAAACAACCACCTTGGACAAGGCTTGATGACTGGGTCTAATGATCACTGATGCTACAGAGACCAGCTGCCAGGTGACCCGTCCCTTGGAGTCTAGGTTCTATCCTTGAAAGCTCAACAGGAAGTTGGTTACCTCTGGGGCTTGAAGCCTGAGTCCTCTCAGGCTCTCTCTCAGGCACTGCTGAGCCCTCAGTATACTTGATGAAGACGGGTCAGGGAAAAGAGGGCAAACTGGAGTCTGTCCCACTAGGGTAGACCCAGCAACAGACATCCTAGACCAGTGGCCACTGGGGACTGGGGAGTCAGTTCCAGGAGTTCATTTCCCTACGAGGTGAAGACAAACTGACATGGCTTTTTTTTTTCTCATCCAGCTGGGCATTAGAATAATTCAGGGGGACCAAAAAATTAATCACCCTCATCTGGTCCCACATTCATGGATTGTGCTTTAATTGCTCTGGGGAGTGTTCCTGGTACAGGCACTTCTAAACAGTTCCAGGAGTTTCTCAGGTGTCTTCAGGACTGCAAGGAGAGGAAATGGGCCATAAACCCCACACTTGTCCACCTCTGTCTCTCCCTTCTTATTTAAAAATAAAAGTATTTATTTACTTATTTGAGAGATAGCAGATAGTCAGAGAGAGTCAGTATGGGTGTATCAGGCACCACCTCCCACCTCGCCGCCTCTGCAAGCAAATTCCAGACACATATACCATGCGGGGTCCACTGGAAGGTAGAGATTCTCCCCTACAGCCTACCAGTACAGTCACTTTAACCATGTGAAGTGGATTTCAGTCTTCTGACCTCAGATCTGTGAGTCTCACATTCATGCTGTCTTCAGACATTGATTGTTAGGCTCAACTGGCTGATTGGACCCAGAATTACCTAGGAGACAAATCTCTGGGCATGTCTGTGAGGGATTTCTTAGATTAGGTTAACTGAGGTGGGAAGACCCACCCTAACTGTGGCTGGTACCATTCCATAGGCTGGGGTCCCCAACTGAATACTAAGATGAAAGGAAGCCGAGTCTCAGCACTCATCTGTCCCTGCTTACTCACTATGGATGCAGTGTGAGCAGCTCCTCCATGTGTCTGCTGCCAAGCCTTCCCCACTAAGCGTCTTCTTATTAAGCATTGGTTCACAAGAAGACACAGAAACAAATATACTAAGTTTATGGGAATCAATCAAAACCTACCAAAGCAGAAATCCAGAAGCTACTAGAACTCAACTCCCATGGCTCAGGGAACACTGTGGAAGAGGGGGCCAAAAGATTGTAAGAGTCGAAGAATGGGTGACATACCCTGAGGCATGATCTATCCCCTACCCCACTGGGACAAACTGAAACTTTCATGATCCCACAGTGAACACCATAATCCCAATGAGAAGGACCCCCAGGATTAGAGGGCAAAAGAATATAACCTCTTATTATATATATATATGTATATATATGTATATATATATAATTAAAATTAAATTTTAAAAAATCTTATTCAGGACATCTTTCTTTTGGAGGTTCACAAAGAAAATAGTCCTGAGTACATTTCATCACGGAGTGGAATTAGCAGATTCCAACCACTGACACATGTTCAAAACATTTGGATTCCAACACAACTGTATAGGAAAACTCCCGCACAGCTTTTCTGTGATGTCACAGGCATCTTCCAACAGCATATGCTGACAAAGGAATACATTTCGGTTTAGTCACTAATTTGTGTTCCATGCATTACAACCTAGCTGTTGTCACCACAATGTAAATGACATGGCTTTCCTCCAGAGTGTGTAGCTTCTCCTACTCACCATTGAACTCGAAACCTCAATAGAGGGTTCCAGACATTTACCATCACATTTATTGTGATTTTTGTAAAGCACTGGATTGAGCTGTAAACATTCAAAAGCTATACACACTTCCCTCCTTATTTTGCATAACAAACTAATGATGTTTTACAGATAATGCTGGCTTCAAACCAACTTTTGTTGGTAACACTCGTTATAATATGCATTCGGTTTGGTTCTCATTGCTAAAGGCAGAGAATATTAATTTATGTTTCAAGTAGTTTCTCTGATCCTTTCATTTTTGGGTGACCTGCTGCCAGAGCAGACATCATTGTTTTGCTCAGATGTGACCAACAAAAAGCATGCATCAAGAAGTGGGTCAGTCTGACATCTCTCTAAAGGTTCAATGCTGATTTTGTTAATCGTGCAATCCATCTGAAACCAGCAATCTCTGCTTCACTGAAAATCACTTGTCCACTTTGTAGAAGTTGATTTTGTTGATAAATACAGACCATTAGCTCACTTATCTCAATTCACATGGTCTGTAATTTGTCATCGCTGCCTGAGTACAAATGATAGTTACAGGACGCCAGGTCCTGCTCTTCCATGAAGAACTTGGATGCTGGGTGAAACATGAGATCACCTAATAAGAGGACCAAATGTGGGTACCAGTGTTTTTCCACATACTGATACTACAGTACCAAAGCTTTCCCTAATTCTCTTCAATTTTATTTTCTTTATCCACATGTTTGTTCCAGTGTGGGGGCTTGACCCTGATTTCATGGATCCAAGGCGAGTGCTCTACCACTAAGCTAAATCTCTAGTTCCAGATTTATAAGATCTTCCAATCAAGCTTTCCTCCTGCCATTAGATCACTTTGCTACTCTTAGTTTTATGTCTTGCTTCAAGATCACTATTACTAACTCAGCCCACTTACCTGCAAAATAAGTAGCAATATATTGATCTATAATATTACCCACTCACAAATACAGACTAGCTATCTATTCTCCAAACCCATTTCTTTCTCCCACCACACAATGAGAAAATTTTCTGGACATCCATATAGCTTCCTAGACTAGGTTCTAGCCAACGAAATATACCCCTTCCTTACACAGGCCGTGAAATCTTCTCTGCTTTTCTCTTTCTTTCTATAAGTGCTGAGTGGATGCCAATATACCTAATGCAAAGTTGGAAGCCAAATGCTGAAGATGTGAGGGTCTCCATCTGTTCGGCCCCTGAATGACCATGTGGAGTCAGGCACCGTTCTTACCTTCCATTATCACTTGAACTGAGAAATCAGTTTTCGTGTATGAGGCCATTAATACGTGCATAGTCTACCTGTTACAATAACCAATGTTACCTTTCATTAATGTACTTTTTATGCAAGGCATTTTGAATGTTACAAAAAAAAACCAGACACATCCCTGATATCAGAATATAAGTGGCATGTATACAAACAATCATCATCTTATGAATAGGCCCAGAATGCAAGAATCAAGTGGCCTCGATTAAGCACAATGGCAGCTTAAGCTGGAGAATCATTGCTGCAGTTAGTTTAATAACAAAAATGTGCCACGGAGCACATAACATTCACAAGGGACTTTGGAGGAGAGAAATTTCAATAGACAGAGCTAAGGAGCGTCTTCTCCAAGAAGAGATGTACGAGCTTCCTGCTTGAATTGGAATCTTGAATGCCAAGCTAAAGTGCCTGAAACTGGTCCTTGAAGAGTTGATGATTTTGAGTGGGGGGAGATGGAAAGTCTGACGGTACTTTAAAGAGAACACTCTGCTGACACAGAGGGACCAAGCCAGTGTCCATGAGGCTGACGTAAGAGCAACCACAGTGCTCGGCCTTTCATTCCAAAGCTCAGGTTGCAGGGTTGGCTGACCTGCTTCTGAATCTTGCCTCTTCCTTTTGCCAATAATACTAATCTCAGTTGAGTTACTTGGCGTGGACTTGATTGAGACTCAGTTTCTCCATGCACAAAAGGTGGACACTTAACGGGAAGTACTTCATACGATGGGGGGGAATAGTGAGCTGATGCATGTGAGGCATGCATCCTAGTGCCTGGGGAACAGGAAATGCTTAGCATGTTTGCAGTGGTTCATATCTGTTGTATCTACCGTGTGAAATGCCAGGATCTAAACTGGTGCTGTGATAAAGAAAAAGAAGGCTGGAGGTATGAGACATCCGACAGGAAGACATGAAACCAAAATAACTCCCAAATGTGGTCTCAGATGCTGAGAACATTCTCCCACTAGGAAGATGGATGATGGTTTTGGGAATCAAAACATAATAGCATTTTTTGGACAAGTAAGTTTGAAGTATGAAGAAAATGCCAGAGAGATATTTGCAGACAAAGCTTAGAAAGTCGTAGAGAATTTTAAGAAGTGGAATCAATTGTGGAAAAATACCCCAATGGCATATAAGATATGAAAAGTTGGGAGGTTGCTATTTGTGTAATAGTTAATATTCAGTGTTAATGTAAATGAATTTAGAACTGGGCACGTCTATGGGACTTTCCAGAGAGGTTTACGTGAAGAGGGAAGGTGTGAGTGGTACAATCCCATGAGCTGGGATCTAAGACTAGATAAAAAGAGGAAAAGAAAGGATAGTGGAGGTGGTTCCTTTTCTCTGCTTCCTCATTCTCCCAGGTGTGAACAAGCAGGGAGAGCCACGCCTACCACTGTGCCTTCACCTCGTGATGGTCAAGTTCTGTTGTCTACCTGATCAGATTGGGAATCTACAGGCATTCCTCTAGGATGGGTCTCTGAAGCTGTTTCCAGTAAGGATTGACTGAAGAAGGAAGTCCTTCCCCAGAGTGGGTGAACTTCCAGTTGGTGGGTTATATCTAAGGAATCTCTGAGAGGACACAATCCCTTTTTCCACCTGGCAGCCTGCTCTATTAGCTGGTGAGGGCCTTTGACCTGGCTGCCCCTGCCGTTCACCTACACATGCATCTATCCTGTTCAGTTATCCTTCATCAACATTGGAACACAGTTTTCCAAGGTAGACTGAAAGCCAGAGCTCTCCAGGAAGCCTCCAGGTCTTCAGTGCTGGATTGGAACTGCTTAGGCATCCAGCCATGTGGATTGAGCAGTTCCCAGGTTCCTTTACTCTCAAGCCTTCAGACTGCTATGGTTGGACTTCTGCAAGATAATTCAATAAATTCCCTTTTACTAATACAGCCACCAAAATGGACTGTACCCTCAAACTATAAGCCAAAATAAACCCTTCTTCCTTAAAGTTGCTTCTTGTCAGGTGATCACAGCGACAGAAAAGAAACCAATAGACTAAGGGTACATGGCTTGTACTTTACTGGAAAGATGGTTGTATGTGCACCTTTCTGAGGTGGATTTGTGATCCTTTGGATGTAAAAAGTCCCCCATAGCTTCATTGTTTGTGATTACATTGGTGGAGCCTTTGGGAAGTGGAGCCTTGCCAAGAGGTATGTCACTGCGGAAGGAACCTTGAGGTCTATTAGCAGCTCCAAGCCCAGTACTTAGAGTACTTTCACCCAGTATGTGACAGCTTCTTGCCCATGCCATGCTTTCCCCACCATGATGAAGCTTCCTCTCCTCACTGTTAGCCTGGTGTAAACCCTTTGCTCCCATAGGCTGCTTCTGGTCCAGGTGTCTTCTTCCAGCAACGAGAAAGTAAGTGCTATACAGATTCTTCTTTTCCTATGACTTCATCTTTGGACGAGGCGATGAAGTAGAGAAGGATGCCCCATGGGGTGGGTACCTCGGGAGATGGCCCCATCTGACTGCTGAAGCAAACAAAGTTTCAGCCAGAGTTGAGCTTGAGCAACTCAACTTGGAAGCTTTGAAGGCTGAAGACCTCCAGTGGGGTGGGCAGCCCATCAGAAAGACCAGCCACATGAGAACCTTCCTAATGAAGTGAAGCCTTGTTTATTCTCCTCGGTGGAGGTAATTGCATGTGACATTTCTCTGAATCATTTATTTGTACTTTTTTCTCCTTTCAGCATAAGAAATTAAACAGATGGAAAAAACACACTTAAAGAGTTTTCTTATTGCTCCTGGCAGCCTTTGGCGCTAGACAACTGCTCCGCATCTTTCCCTGGCTAGGAATAATGCCTGGAAGTGTTTACACGGCCATCAGACTCCCAGAGAGTAAGCAAGGACCACATTTCCTCCATTTGTTCCCTTCATCAGCATCTTCTTCCAATCCCTAGTACAAAGATGTCTAATTGAGGCCCTGGACCCCACTCAGAAGCTTTCTGGTTTAATTTGATTCTTCTTGTTGACACTGGGACATGTCTCCATCCCCAAATCCTGGCAAGAATCCAGAGTTCCCTGTTAGAAGATTAGACATGGGTGAAAACAGCCAGGACAGGAGACTTAGCTGGGGATGTCGTACATTGAAGAACAGACAGAGGGGAGGCAAGGGTACCTGGAAACCAGCATCTTTGAAAAGAACAGTCCCACAGAGAGGAGTCTAGGGGACTTTTAAAGGACTCATTGGCTTGCTGTGACTCCCAAGAGTATCACATTCTCCAACTCCTAAGCCAGAGGGGCTCCCCAGGACCTAGGACCTTGACTATGTCCATTGCTTAGTGTAGACTGTACATCCAGAGGACAGAGTTAAGAAGTGTGACCAAGGAGCAAGAAGACGGGGAGAGCCAGGTATTGGCCAACATACTCAGAATGGGATTCAAGTGGATGTGCTCAGCTCGTTTTCCCACAGTCTCACTTCTATCCACTTCCACATTATCCTCTGTCCCTGTCAAGAAGGCAGGTGGCCTGGAGAGATGGCTCAGCCCTTAAGGCACTTGCCTACAAAGCCTAGTGACCCAAGTTTGATTCCCCTGTATCCACATAAGGCCAAATGCAGAGTGGCACATGCATCTGAAGTCTGTTTGCAGCTGCTGGAGGCCCTGACACACTCATCCTCTCTTCTAGCTCTCTATCTGCTTGCAAATAAATAAATAAATATTTTGTTAACAGTGAAGAAGGAGGAGGAGGAGGAGGAGGAAGAGAACGGTGGTACCACAGCAGCACACAGGTCCTTGGTTCACCCTCTGTCACCTGGACACCATAGTCCAGGTAGAGGGCCCTTCTTTTCGTGTTCCCACAGGCATATCTCTCCAGCACTAAAGGATCCACTGCTTCATCTCACCAGCCACTATTTCTAGCTGGTGAGATTTTTAGGACTTAACACACAATGTTCCACTTGTCATTCCACAGACTGAGATGAGATGAACAAGTATGAATAATGAACAAACTTTCAACCATCCAACCCCACATTGAGAAAGCCATCCAACAAGCTATGAACAGGTTCCATATTGTCCTGGAAACACCACTCTGAGAGGAAAGATGGGACTTCAAGTCCAAGAAGGTGGATGCTGTCCTTCCATCTGGAGACCCCGTGAATTCTCACTCCAGTCTCTGCGGCTGCTCCTTGAGAATATTTCGAGCGGAGGCTCTTCCCATGATTCCCAACCATCACAATCATCTTAAAATTTTGTGTGATATTTTTATCACATTGGGTAACAGTGTACTACTGATATTAATTTGGTGGCAGTAAAGAATGTTCGTTCAACATCTCCCGATGCCTGGGACGTTCCTTGCGGTGAAGAGTCCCCACATCCTGCTTGATTTTCAAAAGCTCCACCAGAGCTTCGTGGAGGTAAAAATTCTGTTCCGCTTTACAAATAAACACAGAGCATTTCTTGGAAACTCTTTAAAAATGCTAAAATTTCCAGGAATGAGACTACCATGCAAAGTGAGGAAAGATTATATTTGTTTAGCAAGAGCTGATCATCATTTGGGACACTATGTCACCAACAGCAAAGCCCCTCAGTGTTGAGGTCACGACACAGCTGGCCTGAAGCAGGCTGCATATGTATCCCCTGCTGTCACAGTGGTAGCCAACTATCCAACTTGGGTATCATACTTCCTACTGTAGTTCTGTTTTAGCATTTATCCAGGGAAACATATTATTTTATTACAAATCATTTTCCATTTATCTTTGATTATTTTTTTAGACAGGGTTTCATGAAGGCCGAGCTGGCCTCAGGCTTACTATGTAGCTGAGAATAACCTTGAACTGCTGGTCCTCCTGCCCTCACCTACTGAGTGCCAGGATTCCAGGCATGCAACGCTGGGGATCAAACTCAGGATTTTATGCTTGCTCAGAAAGCAATCTACTCACCGAGCCACCATCTCATGCCCACTTTCATTTACTTTAAGTCATAGCATCATATTGACCTTAAAGATAATAGTGTATGTAGGGAGATTATATGATACATTTCTGACATGGTCTGAATTATTTCCATTGAAAAATGTATGTTGAAGTTCTAAAGCACAGTGCCTCAGCACCCAATTAGGCAAAGGGTCTTTACAGAGATAATAAATTAAAATGAGGGTCAAAGTCAAGGTGACTGGTATCCTTATTCCAAAGGGAAATGTTGATACAAGGAAAGGAAAGATGGTATAAAAAGACACAAGAGGAAGTCACTGTCTACAAGTCAAGGAGAGGCCTAAACAGATTCTCCCACAGAGCCTTCAGAAGGAACCTTCCCAGCCCACACCTGAATCTTGGACTTCTGTTCTGCCTCCAGGACTTTTTGACACTATGGTTCTGGCTTAAGCCACCCAGTGTAGGGGTCTTTGTTATGACAATCCAGCAAACTAATGTGATTTTATTCCAGAAAACTAAAGGATGTGAAATATGTTATAAAAAGAAGACTTTGGGTATAATGCAGCTGGGAACAACCACTGTATTCAGACACTCCAACAGATCTGCTGAAAGTGTTTCCAAATAGCAGTCATAATGTAAAAATTAAGCTTGGTTTGGCAAAGGGTAACACCATAATGGGTAATTTCAGTGTCAGAAATAATCAAAGTATTAAATATCTAGCTAAAGAAAAGAAAAGTAAACCTGTAACTCTGGGGACTTCCTGAACTTGAGAGAGATTGACCACAAGCAATTAAAGTTAAAAAACAAAGAAAGAATGCCTGTTTCATATTTGGAAATGAAAGCTTTGAAAACTTCTTGTTCTAAGCAAACAGCTCTACTTCCATTCATGTGAGTTTTCTTCCTGTGTTTCATTCCACTGAACTCTCAAAGCGGCTCCAGGAGGTGAGTGAAGCAGATAAAATTAAACCTCGTTAAATACCAGTGAGATATCTATGGCTTGTTAGAATGACTTGCCCAAAGGGGGAAAAACTATATATATTTTGTTTATAACCATAATGTAACATATATAACATACTATAACAGGGTGTGAATTTCTTTATCCAGAGATGCTAGAAGCATCGTAAGGAAGGGTTTATTTCAGGTCACAGTTTGAGGTTATTATATGATGGAAAGGCATGGTGGCAAGAACATGAAGCAGAGATGGTCACACTGTGTGAACAGTAAGGAAGTAGAGAAGGAAGAACACTGCATTCTTCTTTTTATTCAGCCTGGGACACCAGCTCAAGGGACGGTGCCACACATAGGAGAGGGACATCTCAATATCCTAACCTAGAAACTCCTCACAATTGTACCTACAGATTTGTCTCCGAGGTGATTCTAGACTCAGTCAAGTTGATTATAGATATTAACCATCATCACACTTAGAAAATAATTTAGTAGTACAGATCCCCTCAAACCATGAGCAAAGGGCCTCACAGAGACCAAATGTACAACTAACTTCTGCAAAGTGCTCCCCTGCAGATAGTAGAGGTTCTTTGCCTCTCCATAGTTTGGAGCCTCAGGGGAAGAGGTGCATTAGTAACATCATTAAAATGCATGTACAAACTGAGATGAAGATGACTTCATAACCAACCTCTGAGATCTGACTCCCTAATTAAATGTCAAACTCCTGGATGAGAAAAGCTGATTGGTCAGTTGTCTTACCCTCTGCCAACCAATTGTGTCCAGGACAGGGTGATCATGTGACATGAGCAAGGCATCTGAGGTCTTGCTCTCTTGGATTGGTGGCAGATTCTAGAGAGGAAAGCCATGTAGCTGACCATGTCCCAAGAAGATCCATTCTCTGGCTTTGCAGCACACTCCAACCTTCTAGTGCACCCAGATGCATCCTGATGCGTCCTAGGAAACATAGGACGGAACACAAAAGCCCTCTCTCCAGGACAAACAAGTGTGAGCTGAGGGAGTCATCAGCCCATAGACTGCTAGCAGTTCAGCCACTGGCTTCCTCACCTTCTTGGGCTCACAGGTGAACTCCATTTCCCAGACTCCCTTTAGAAAGTTCTCACACAATGAGATTGGCTGTGAGTGTCACTTCTAGGTCTGGTCCTCTTGGCTTGGTGCAGAAAAAGGCAGTGGTCTTGACAAATGCTGGTATATTGAATATTAAAACTAATTATAATATGGAAAGAGGCTGAATCCATGATTCATTTTTTAGAGGAGAGATGCCAGATCAGGAATACATGTGGGATTCCAGGAGCACAAGAAATAAATATGGTGTCTGAGCCCTAGTTGATAATTGGTTTTGGGCCATTTTAAACAGTTGTTGAGATCAAGCTGTGCCCTACTCAAAGTTACTTAATATGATATAAAACAGTGACTTTTCACACCATACTTTGCCTGAGAGACTCCATTTTACAAGCAGCATTTTGAGGGTGGAAGATGACTCCATTCCTGAGCAGAACCACCATCCATGCAGCATAGCCTGATAAATGACTTATTCCTGGGGTTCTAGAGGGTGCCACCCTATGAATTTATTGAGATGAATTGGGACTAAAGAAGCACATGGGTGCACTAAAATAATATTATAATTTATATTAGACTGGTTAGGCCAAAGGACTTACAAGACACATCGAACCAAGAGTGTATCTCCCTCACCTGGACACCCCATATAGAAGCACTACAGTGGTGATGTCTCCCACCAACCAGTCATCTGATTACCCATTGTGTGTGTCAAAGACACTCCACACTGTGCTGGGGGCTTCAGCTCAGCCCAGTCCCTGCAGCTGATGCAAATGACTCCTGTCTGCCCATCCACCTATTTGCCCTGACGCTCCTATCTTCTATCCATCCATCCTCTCATCTATTCATCTGCACCTTGTTCTGCCCTTTGCTTTGCCTGGCTCCTGAAGCTGAGCCCTGCCCTGCCTGACTCTCTGGTGAACAGCAACAGCTTCTTCTATAGAAAGGTTACTTGGTTCTTATCCATATAGGGGACTAGTAATTCTATCCATTTCCCAGCTCTGGCTTTTGGGGCATCTTGAAACTCTTTTACCTCGTTAACTCTCTGTTAGCTATTTTGTAACCCATATATGTGGATGGATGGATAGATGATAGATAGATAGATGATAGATAAATAGATAGATAGATAGATAGATAGATAGATAGATGATACATGATAGATAGATAGATGATAGATTGATAGATAGATGATATATAGATGATAAATGATAGATAGATGATAGACAGATAAATAATAGATGGTAGATAGATAGATAGATAGAGAGAGAGAGAGAGATTTGCTGTGAGGTGTGTAATGTGTAATTTAGAGTTAACACTAACACTAGTAGTTAAGGTTGAATTCAAAGAACCTCTGTTGGCTTCAAACAGGACTACCAAGAAAAGTGGGAGTATCTGGCAAACTGCTGGTACTGAAATCACCATAGCTTGTGAGTTTATTGTTATCAATAAATTCTGACATTGTGGAGATACATGAGTGTTCATCTATGTTTCTGACATAGCCCACTCATGACACCAGTGAAGGGTGCTACGAAAGGTACACTTTTCAAAATGTTACCTAACTCCAACTCGCATCCCCTCCTTTCCTTCAACCCATCAGCCACTGCTCCCTCTGAGCTGCACACCTTGCTCGGTAACTCTACATTTGGCTTGTGGTCATTCCCTTTTCTCTGGGAACCACAGAAATAAGCTCCTGGCAGCCATGTTTATACTTCATGAAACTGCTTCCAGAGAGCTGCACTGGAGTAAGGGCACATCCTTGCTCTCATGAACCAATCAGCTTCTCTCTTCTGGGAATTTGGAATCTGAATAAAAGCAGTAGAGACCAGCAGATGAGAATTAACCACCCTACTATAAAAGTTCCCCAGGGGCTGGAAAGATTGCTCAGTGGTTAAGGCGCTTGTTAGCAAAGCCTCACAACTCAAGCTTGATTCCCCAGTATCCACATAAAACCAGATGCATATGCATCTGGAGTTCATTTGCAGTGAGTAGGGGCCCTGGTGAGCCCATTCTCTCTCTCTCTCTCTCTTTCTTCTGCTTTCAAATAACTAAATAAATATTAAAATAAATAAATAAAATATATTTTTAAGTTCCACAGGTTGACATCACTAAAGCAGTTCCCTTACTACTGAGCTCTTTCTTGGTTACAGTATTTGCCAAGTAATTATCCATTTACTCCCTTTTACGCTTAATTTTTTAAGCTGTAACCAAAAGATCTCTAAAAGGAAGTTCAAGAAGAAGAGAAATTCCGACCTCCTCAGTCAGTACCCAGTGGAGAGTTCCTGAGTTCTTCCACCATCCATCCATTCAAAGAATGTTTGTTGAGCTCCATTCCATGGGAAGTTCCCTCTGCTGGATAGTGAGGATTCTGTGATGAATTTGGCACTTGCTTTCCAGAAGCTTGTAGTCTGGTGGGGAGAGGAGCATTAACCATGTATTCTTCCTCATTAACACGCAATTACAATCTGAGAAAAAGACCTCGAAGAAAAGATTCAGGTCTAGGTTGAGCATACACAAAGATGGAACCCAAACTTGGAGACTTGAAGAAATGATTGGCCCAGTGATTAAGGTGCTTGTCTGCAAAGCCTAACAATCTGAGTTTGATTTTCCAATACTCATGTATGATTTTTTTTAAAAATCAACTTGACCTGTTTAGTAATCCACAGTAATCTTGGGTGGGTCTCTGAGGTTGCTTATAGGGAAGATTAATTTAAGGAAGAGGTTCCTCCTCCATCCTCCAGAGTGGGTGACTCGCTCAGTAGGGGGCAGGATGTAAAGAAGCTCAAAGGGAAAGAAATCTCTCTCTTCCTTCCTCCTGCCTGGCTACTGGTGCTTGTCGTGATTTGCACATGCATCCATCCTGATCAATCCTGCTCAGCTATCCTTCATTGGAACCAAGTTTCCACAGCCTTCCAATCTGGACTGAAGACCAGCGGCTTCCCAGGAAGCCTTTAGGCCTTCAGTGCTGGATTGGGACTGCTGAGGCATCCAGCCACACGAACTGAGCAGCTACCAGTTCCTAGACTCTTGGGCTGCAGACTACTATTGTGTGACTGCCATGAGCTCATCCAATAAATCTCCTTTTTACTACAGTTCATTCTATCAGTTCTGTTCTTCTAGAGAAACCTAACACATCACATAAAGCCAGATGCACAAGGTGGGGCATGCATCTGGAGGTTGTTTGCAGCATCTAGAGACTCTGGTTTGCCCATTACCGCCCCCCCCTCTGTGTGTGTGTGTGTGTGTGTGTGTACAAATAAATAAATATTAGAAAAAGAAAGAAATGATGTTTGCATTGAGTCCTCACTGGTTAGTAGGCATTTACTCATTCATGGAAAAAAGCAATGCTTAAACAGACATGAGCAGAACTCTGTGGTTGGGACTTAAGTAGAAGTAGCCAGGGAGTGCCACAGAAGCAAATTTTTTAAAATTTAAACAACAGTTTTGAAGGGAATTTTGGAAAATAGACACCATTTAGTTGGGTCTTTAAGTCTTAAAAGGACTTTCACAAAGAGGAAAGAGGAAAAAAGGCATTCCACACAGGGAAAATAAAAGATATGGAGGCACATAAAGACATAAGAGGGCCATAACAAATAGCTCTGGGTGGCCATAGCCTAGGGGAAGGATATTTGTGAGGAAAATGGCTGGTGGACAAGTTAGAGGGCCAGGTCATAGAGGGCTTCCAATGAGTCATGGTAAAGCTGTGGGGCTTTATCCTGTGAGCAGTGAGTATTAAAGGAAGACTATGCCAGGAAGTTTCACAATATGATTTGTGCTTCAGAAAGTTCATTCAAGCTTTTGTGAAGAACAAATTGCCCCCAGGAGAGACTAGAAGTTGAGATGACAACTAAGAGCCACACACTCCCACTGTGTTAGAAGCCCCCTCCTCACTAAACAGCCTATAGAAATGTGGGAGAAGAGATCGTTTGAATCCTGTTTCTAAAGCCCTAAGCCCTTCTTTCACACCTACTTGGTTGCTACCATCATAATTGGTTTTGGTTGTTTTATCCATGACTGATTGTGTGTCTCCTGACTGGTTTCTCTTACAGAGCCTGCCTCTTTAATCTCTATTTCATAAGGCCCACTGGTTGGACTTCCAGAGACTTGTAATTACTCCCCTGGCTCCAAGAGCTATTTAATTCCTACAATCAAGCCATTTTCTTTTACCATCACTAGTCTCCCTCCCTTATTCATTAACATTGACTCTGCTCAGCTCTATATACAAATCACCCCATCTCTAAGATAAATGTGATTGCCTTTACTGTTCAGCCTTAAAGAGGTCCATCCTCAGATCACAAGCCAAAGGTCACAGAGAAGAAAGTCATGAAATCACAATTTGAATTCAGGTCTGATTCCAATATGCTTTCTTTTCAAACATGTTAACTCTAAATTAGTGTATTATTAGTAATCTCCAAAAAAAAAAAAAAACCAGTTGGAGCTACAGAGATGGAAATACATAGAGATAGAGACAAAAAAGACAACTATATTCTTATAAAGACAACATATTATAGAGACAGAGAAGTCCCAGGACCTGTTGTCTGCAAACTGAAGATCAAGAAAGCCTATGGTATAAATCAATTTGAGTCCTTAAGCTCGAGACCCAGGGAAGCTAATGGTCTAAATCCCAGCCCAAGAGTCAGAGAACAAAAAGAGATAAATTCTTCATTTCTTTGTCATTTGTTCTATTAAGGTCTATGATACCGTTTTTCTATTGGCTAGAGCCCCCCCTTCCAATTATGGAGTCCACTAATTCAAACATTAAATTTGTAACCAAATATATTGAGTTTATTTCTTGGCAAGTGCAAAATAAAAAGCAAGCATAGCCAAGAAATAAGAGTGAAGAAAGAAAGATGTATTACCTGTACCAAGTAAAGAGAATATGAGACTTATTCCCAAAGTAATGGCTTCCTTAAAAAGGAAAAATGAAAATTTAGGATATATATATATATATATATGCACTTAGGGAAAGGCACATTCTAGAGTATGCTCACTTTAAGATTATATATAGTTCAAAGAAGAAAGACAGTAAACACATTTTGGGGCATTTTTGTCTCAAGGTCATGGAACACATATTTGAAAGGTTAAAATGGCAGAGAGGAACAGGTTTAGGCATGATTAACTTGTGTCATGAAAATGGCAGATAGAAATACCTCTCAGCGTGTTCACTTTTCTCCAAAAAGTTTTAGCTGGAAAAAAAAATGAGAGGACACCTTGAATACGTACAGTAATCTAGGAGTTTTTTCTAGAGGTACCTGCATTATTAGAGGCTAATATAATTTCAATGTGTTCGAGTACTATGCGTCTAGCTTGTAGTGCTTTTTAAGAAAGTTGTGAAATCTTTAGGAGATAGAGCTTTGCTCTAGGAAGTGGGTCATGGGAGGCAGACCTTGAAGTTTTATAGCTCAGACTCACTTCAAGTTCAGTTTTTCTCTTTCTAACTGGATTCAGTGTGACCAGCCAGCTACTGTCACCATACCTTCTCCACCATGATGGATTCTACCCCATGGAACTATAGGCCAAAATAAACTTTCCTTCCTTAAGTTCCTTCTTGTCTGGTATTTGATCGCAGCAATGAGTAAAATAATTAGCATAGCAAATTGGTACCAGGAGTGGGGCTGTTGATGGGATGAACATAATCATGTGGTTTGTAGGCCTTTGAAAATGGTTTCCAAGAAGAATATGGAAGAGTTTGGAACTTTGAGCTACTGAAAAGCCTTAAAATACTGTAAGCAGAGCTGAAGTAGACATTCTAATGGAAGTTTGGAAGACAAGAATGTTGAGAGAAATATAAACAGCAGAGATGAGGATTCAGTGGAGAACAAATTTTTTTCTTTGACTTTTTTTATTAGTAGTATTATTAAGTAGAAACTTTGTATGCACAAATCATGTGTTGGTGCCTCTGTTTTTCTCCTCCCTGCCCCCATTACACTGTGGGCCCTCCTCAGTGGGATTGGTGGTATGCTCCATGGGGATTGAGGACTATGCATTATGCAAGCAGCAGTCAGTCATTGGAAGTAGGGGGCAATACCTCTGGATATTACCCCCACCATGGCCCTTGCAATCTTTCTTCTCCCTATACTGCAAAGTTCCCTGAGGCATGATGGGTGAGTTTTAAGTCTGTGTTAGTTTTGAACTCTTAGCAGCTTCTAGATTTCTATGTTGGGACGTTTTGAGTATCTAAGGTGTCTTTTGGACTTCTTTGCCCAGGCTCAGATTGTCAGGCTTGCTGTGGAAGCAGCACTCTTGCTCATCTCTCTACTTCCTCTGTGGTTTCATCTGGGCCCTAGGTGATGTGTTAGGGGTGGTTCATCTTCTGCCAGGGAGCCAGCTATCATTTCTAGTCTTGTTGGTAGAATTACGTTGCCCATGGTCCTCACTGCCTTCTTAAAGATAAAAACAGATTCTCCAGCAGAGAGTGAGATCAGCATAGGTCAAATGGGATAAGCATTGTCAATCTGGCAAGATTGTAATGTGTGTAGTCTCTCTTTAGGTCCATGGTTAGTAGAAACTTGGAGTCCAGATTCTTGGTCTCCATAGGAGTTTGGCTTGGATCCCAGTTCCAGCTGTAGGTTCCTTGCCACTGAGTAGATCTCTTAGCCAATTAGAGAGCCCTTGATTATCCTCCCAGGTTGAGTTCCACTATTGCACAGGAGTGTACATCTTGTCATGCTGGTTGCTGTTGTTTAGCAGTAGAAACAAAATTTTATCAGTTACTGAACTCCAGGCAGTTCATGTTATATTCTAGCTAAGAATCTGGCTGCATTATACCTGTGTCCTGAGAACTTGAATAACGTTGAATTTAAAATAAATAGACAAATGTATTTAGCAAAGGAAATTTCATAGTGGTATAACAGTAAAGTCATAACATGGTGACTACTCGTGGCTCTATTCTAACTTAGAGCAAATGATAGCAAAATACATGGAGGAAAAAAAAACATAAAATTTAAAGAGGAAAGGTTTGTAAGTTTAAAGTTTCCAGACAAGGAGACTGTCACTAACAAAGCATCTGTACTTATTAAAGAAATTAACACAATTAAAGGGAAACCTGTGTGCTCTTCGTTGGGATAATATAAAAGTTACTCTGGGGGCAAAATCCTACCCACTAAGGTCTCTAACTTGAGAATGCAAATTATTTTGAAAAGAGAAAGCCTAAACAAAAAATATTTCAGGGGCTGGAGAGATGGCTCAGCGGTTAAGGCACTTGCTTTCAGTGCCCACATAAATCAGACCCACAAGGTGGTGGCCCTGGTATGTGCTCTCTCTCTCTCTCTCTCTCTCTCTCTCTCTCTCTCTCTCTCTCTCTCTCTCTCTCTCTCTCTCTCTCTCTCTCTGTGCTTGAAAATGAATAAATAAAATATTTTTTAAAAATAAATAAAGTTTTTAAAAAATACTTCAGAAGGGATTCCCTGCTCAAAATCATCTGCCTAGGAAATTGTTTCCATAGATTCAGCAACCAAGGACACACACACTACTACAGCTTTGGTCCGAAGGGGACAAGCAGCACACACACACACACACACACACACACACACACACACACACACACACACACACACTGGTTTCATAGGCATGAAAGATGCCAGACTTAAAGGGCCATGACATTTTTCTCCAAGGTTTAGGAGAGTCACTGAAGCCAGGCTATGCTCTGCAGGGATAGATTCCCTGCAAGGACTGCCGGATAGGCCTTTACATGAAGTGGTGAAGATGAAGCCCAAGTTTCAGTGGAGACCCCAAAATGTCATAGGTGCCAGGACCATGGCATAATCACTAAGGAAAGTTGTGGATTCAGAATGGAGCCAGCTCAAGGGACAGGCTATGAGTGTTACAGGCAACAGAACTGGAGAGAGAATGCTACCCAGCAATTCTCTGTAGCCTAGATGAGTCCATAACCAGCCCCAGATGCTGAACATGGAGTTGTGGTATGTAGAGTTTAACCTGCTAGGTTTCATTCTTAGTTCGGTATAATCTTTCCTTGGTGTGCCTTAATTCATCCCTTTTGGAATGGAAATGTTTACTCAGTGCCATTATGTGTTGGAAGTGTGCATTTTGTTTTTTTATTTTATAAGGGGTCACAGTTAAGAGATTCCCTTGAGTCTCAGAAGAAACTTTGGACATTAAACAGGGTTAGGACTGTTAAAGACTATGGAGATTTTTGAAGTTAGAGTCTTTAGAAGGTGGAGTCTAGCTGGAGGAAGTAGGTCACTGGGGGGAGGGCCTTGACGTTTTATAGCCCAGCCTCACTCCCAGTTCAATCTCTCTCTTCCTAACTGGACCAGTTAGCTTCCACTTGTGCAACTGTGCCTTCTCCCCCAAGGAGAATTCTATTCTCTGAAACTGTGAGGCAAAAGAAACTTTTCCTTCTTTAAGACGCTTCTTGTCAGGTATTTAGTCACAATGAGTAAAGTAACTGACACAGAGGCTAACAATTTCATCCTAAACTACCTCACAGACACACCCAGAAGTGCCACTTAATTAGACCACCATGACAACCAAGTTTATAGGTAAAACTAACCACCATCACCAAGTAGTTGTTCCCCAAGTGATTCTAACTCCAAGTCACAGCATCTCAAGAATGGAATCAAAGGTTGTTCGTCTACTATTAGAACAAGCCAACTGTGTTAGTTACTTTCTCATTGCTGTAAACAAACATCTGGCCAGAAGCAACTTCAGAGAGGGAAGGGCTTATTTTCAGTTTACAGTTTCAAGTGGAAGTTTCATGGAGGGAGAAGCATGGTACCAGGATGGGAACGCTGGCTTGTCACATTGGCAGGCAGGAAGCAGAGGATGAAATAAGAAGAGGGGCAAAGCTACAAAACCTCAAGGTCCACCACCCTCCCGCACCACCACCAGCGTGACCCACTTTCTCCAGTATGGTTCCACTTCTTAAAGATTCCACAGCCTTCCAGAACAGCACTACCAGCTGGAGATCAAGTGTTCAAACACATAAACCTGAAGGACATTTTACATTCAAACCACACCACCAACAATAAGTGAACTTTTTAAATTTTACATGAGTCCTTTTGAGTTTCTTTGGAAAACCTCATATCTAAGCCAGAGTTTAGGGACACTCACCCTGCATTAATTATAGAATTACTTTCATTGACTCTTCCTAAATTTGAAATCCATTGTAGAGATAGACTACATGGTTAGTGGAAAATGAAGCTGGACACATTGCCTGGGGTTGATATGCACAAGACACTGAAAGCCTGACTTAGCAATTGTATTCTTTGTATTAAGCAATATAGTGGTAAAGGGAAATTTCCCTTCTTACCCTGTGAAAGTGTACTGGGAAAAATTGGTATAGATTAAATAAAGTAAAAGACTCACAAACTTATTAACATGCAAAAGAGAAACTGTGTGACACTGGCATCACAGGTATGTGATTATGTACACACTTAACATACATCCCTCTTCCTACTGGGAGGGCAGAATGAAGAATGTAGATGGTTCTGAGGAATTGAAAATGATGGTTAGGGAATAACTGGCCCAGGAGACAGTCTCTTTGGAATAAAAATGAGCCCAAAGGACAACGTCATCTTGTAAGGGACATCTGTCCTGAACTAATTATATTCTCCAGTCTTCTCTGAAATAGATGAAGGGATTTCAGGGATGGGATAGTCCCTTCTGCAGCCTGGCCTTCATGCATATGAGGAAATTCCAGAGAGTCTTTACTTACAAACTAAGCTCCTCTACCCCCCCCCCAATCACTGTATTTGTGGGGGTATCATTTTCTAAGCCCCATTAGCGGGGAGTGAGGAGAGAGACACAATTACAGTTGTGCTAGGGAGACTTCTTTGGTGATAGGAGCAGGGAAGATGAGAAAATGACTCTCAATGTGCTAACAATGTGTTCAATCCCTGGGGAGCATGCTAAGTGCAGATTGAAGGCCATGCCCCAGACCTACAGTCAGACTCTGAATCTGGGTTAGGGCCGAGAGCCTACATTTTCACAACTTCCCAGATTTCAATATGCACTGATACTAAGGGTTTATTGCACCACTGCAGATGCTAGCCAGGATAAGAAGCAGGTCCCAGGACAAGTTTACATAAACTACCAGAAGCAAGGCTAAATAGGCGTCTGGAAAAACATCTGCCAAGCCCAGAACTGGGAAGGCTTTCATTAAGTTTGGGGGAAAAAGATGTAAGTTGTTTACACTGAACTTACATTGGCTATAAAAAGCCAGACAGATAATAGGTGGGGGAGAAAGCTTTGGGTAAGGAGGAAGATTGTTGGGATAAGGGTCTGGGAAGTTCATGTGGAAACCGGATGAAGTGGTCCTAGTGGTCTTGAGATTTAAATCAAAGTTTCAGGATGTATTCAATATACATGCAGTTTTAGTACATGTCCAGTGTCTTTTTTGTTGTGTTCCAAAGCTATTTAACCCATTGATTAACATCCATCATTTCTTCCTTCTTCTAATCTTTGAAACTAAATTTATGACACTTCTAGATTTTTTTCTTTTTTCACTTTTTTCCTTTCTTTTTTTTCTTTTTCAGTTCTGGTTATTGTTGTGTAGTGTTGTTGTTGTTTTTTTTTTTTTCATAAGGTTTCTCTAAGAAGCCCAGGCTGGCCTTGAACTCAATGCACCTGTCTGGGCCTCCTCAGTGCTAGGGTAACAGATGTACAGCACCATACATGGCAGAATTTTTCTTTTCTCACTGAAATTCAAGAACCAGCAAATGAAAAACAAGGGAAGTGGAGATATGGAAAACAGGTGGCTACAGATATTCTCCCAAAGGGGTAACGATGGAAAGGGCTAGAGTCTTAGGAAGGGACACTCAAATGCTGAAAGCTGGCAGAAGCTACCTTCTGAATGGAACAGGGACCAATAAGGGAGCTGAAGAGATGGCCCAGCAGCTGGGATTCTGACCAGAGTAAGAATGGACACAGACAGAAACAAGGGAACAGGAAAGATAACAATGTGGAGAAGATAATATAGGTTGAGTTCTACCAGCTTTGAATCTGACGTGTTAACAGGACACCCTGGTTGACATGTGGAAGGGCATATCATCTGCAAATGTCAATGCGACATTGCACATCTATGGCTGACCTGCAGGTGTGAGAAATCTCAGGACTAATGAGGCTCCGGCCAGGGCTGCATCCTTTGGGAGTCTATTAGCTTCCTCTGTTCCTGGCCAGAGAGGACACCTATCTCCTGTCAGTCATCTGAAGATGAGACCACCAGTCACACAGATGAGGGGATGGGTGGGGAGAAGCCAAGTGGACCCATCCTGGCTACCCAAGAACCGGCTCTAGGATCCAGCCAGGGCTACCTGTCCACAGAATTTTCCACAAGGCACACAATGAGCGCTCATGTGTTCTGGTTGATGTCGCCATGCGAGTCTTTGTTGGGTCCTCAGCAGCAGTAAACTTTCAAAGGCAGTTTCAAAATGCTCACAACTGTGTTCTAAACATGGTCAATTAGATTTGCCTGGAAAGTCAGTTGAGGCCAAAACCTGGGAGTAATTTCAAGGACACCTTTTAAGACCAAAAGGCATCCTTGTAGAATTGACAGTGTCTGTAGATCCCAAGTCTCACAGAGCCTTTGATCTAAACATTAGCAGATGCGAAATGGCGGGGAGGGGCAGCTTGTCTGAAGCAGGACTCATCAGGCTTTTGAAAGTACATACATTTTCTTGTTTAGCATTTAGTAAGCCCTGGGTGTGGGGGGGAGGGTGTCATCTGGGGAACATCATTGCCAGAAATGCATTGAGAGGTTTTCAATTAAAATTAATTGCCTCAATCTTTACAAATTATACAAGAACTGTTCGTGTCATATTAGGGCCACAAGCTACTCTCTCAGTGTGTTCTAGGCTGAAATCCCTCAGAGACCACAAATGGGGAAAGAAATCCCTTCAAGGCTCACAGCTGCCCCCTGTGACCTTCTGAATGGAACCACAAAGCCAGGTCTTCCTAAACCCCAGGAAATCTGTAAATTGTAGAAAATCCCACTGGTGCTTGGTCCCAGGGCATCCCTGAGGCCTTTGTTTCTATCTCTGTAGAGACAAATCAGATGCTGGTGGCTTCACATACCTTTTATCCACCAAGTCCTACTAAGCTTGAGGACAGAATCCCCTAGGCTTTTGGTCTCTGTCCCCACCCAGGGTCCCTGGGGAACATGGAATATGGTAGTGTGTTGCATGTTACCCTACATCATACGTTCATGGGTTATGTCTTTCCTTTTTGGAATTATCCTTCTAGTTGAACACCCCAGAAGAAGGGAAGAAAGGAGAGCACAGAGTTTGGATGGGGGACACTTAGATTGCTGACAGAGCTTGGGGGATGGGATTACTGAAGAAGGTTCAGGACTATTAGTTCCTGACGCAAGCAGGTGTCACTATCCGCTAGTGCTGCCATAGCAACTCTCACAGAACGTGTGGTTTAACCAACAGAAATTTATTCTTTCATAATTCTAGAGGCAAAATGTCCAAGATCAAGGTATTAGCAAAGGTTTGGGTTTATCCTGAAACCTTTTTTTGTGTTTCATAGTATTTATGCAGACCCATGCTTCCATGCACCCTATATCCTAATCCTCTCTTTACTGTACAGTGTGTGTGTGCATATTTCTGTGTTTATATACATGCACGTGTCTGAGCATGTGTATATGGAGGCCAGAGGTCGATACTTCTTCAATTGTTCTCTACCTTGTTTTTGAGGCAGAGTCATTCATTAAACCAGGAGCTCACCAACTCAGCTAGACTAGCCAGGTATCCAGCAAGTCCCAGGGATTCTCCTGCCTCCACCCCCCCAGCACTGGGATTACAGACATGCACCATAACACCTGCCTTGTATGTGGGTGCTGGGGATCTGAACTCAGGTTCTTGTGCTGGTATGGCAAGCACTTTACTCACTGAGCCATCTCCCCAGCTCCCTCATCCCCTCTTCTTATAAGAACACCAGTCAGACTAGATGGAAGGTCACCCTGCCTCATGTCAACTTAGTCACTCCAAATACTGCCTCATTCAGAGCACTGCAGATTAGGCCTTCAACACACAAATTTGGAGGAAGATACAATTGAGTTCCTAACAGTCACATGGCACATACTCAACACAAGCCCAACACTCGTCCACCCATCAGATTCCCCCTTAACTTATCCCTCATTCCTGGAATGAGTTGGGGATATGAGAAAGCCCAAGAAAGACAGTTGCTTCCAGGTCACAGTCGTAGAGGAAGCATTTGAAGTTAGTAGCTGGTGGCCCATCCTTACCTCCTTGGAGGTCATCTTCCTTGTTCATAGAAGTTACCAGGTGCCTTGAGTGTGAGCACAGCCTGGCTGTCCTGGTTTGGAATCGTGGCCCCAGGTTACAGATAAGGATTTTTCACAAAGGGTGGACAGACACGCATATACACACACACACTCCAAAGGCAGCAGCAGACATCAATTAGTTTGAGGTTGAGGTCTTCTGATTGCTGTGAAGTAGCCCCCATATGGATTCCAGGCCTGCCCTGAGTATTTACCCAGGAGATGGAAAGGTCATGGGGAGAGATGGACCAGTGTGCCATCATCCAGAGGCTGCTAGAGGCTGCCTGCAGTTCTTTGAAATGAATTCCCTCACAAATATGCAACCAAAGATTCCAGGAAATACTCATGTAAAGTGCAGCCTAGGTCTACATGGAAATAGACAGAGTAGAAGTCCTGCTGTCTGTGAGCCAGGAATGAAAGACAAAGTGAAGTGAGCTGTCAGACAAAGGATGATCAGAACAGACCATGGTCAGGAGAGAGGTTGGTCAGGCTTAGAGAGAAGGTGGTGAATGAGCCAAGCCTGGGAGGGAAAAGAAAATAAAGCTGAGAGGAGGCATGGGACCCCAAAGTGGGCTGATTCTCTTAGGAGCTAGGTGTGCTCTGGCTCAGAAGAGGACAAGTCCTGTGCTTGCCTAAGCAGAGGCAGGGCTCAAGACAGCTCTGGAGATGCTAAGAGCTATACCTCTAATTAAAATTGCCCCTTGGACACAGAGCAGTAGAGAGGCCAGCCTATTCATCTTGGCCTCCACATGTCTTCTGCATCTGAACGGAGCCCTTCTCCACATCCACAGGCCTCACACTCACTCTCCACTGTCAGCATTCTTGCTTTCCAGGAATCTCCTATTTTTCAAACTATTTTTGCCAAGATATGATGTTTTGCAAGCCTGAGGCCCATCTCCCTACTTCCTCTGTGGAACTGATGAAACCATTCATCTTTCAGCCCCAGGCAGTCTCCTGTACCCCACCCTAGCTTCCCAACTCACCCCTGGTTCTGGCCAAGACCCAGGAGCCCTGGAGACAGAAGACAGGCCTGTTTGTCTCCAGAACTGGGACAAAGGGGCTGCAGCATGCCCGATGCCAGGCTGTACACATGCTGGCAGACATTCCCAAGGGGCACGAATTTTCCATGGCAGCCCTTGCATTTTGGCAAGTTACAATGTTGGATCATTTCTGGGTATATTATGACATGAATTATGAGCAAAGGGTCCTTTCTAAAATATTTGCTTTATGGCCACATTTTAAACTTGTGTTGCTACTCAGTAACTCCTGTTCCTACATAAATTCATCAATACAGTAAATATTTATTCAAATTCCTACTTACTAGGCCAAAGAGGATATAGAGAATACAGAGAAAGTACTTGAGGCTTGGTGATGCCTATACCTGGAAATTATTTTAACTCATCCTTGCATGTAAACAGTGATGTTTACCAACCCACTGACATACTTCAGCAACCCAGGAAAACACATTTTGAAACAGGTAAGTATACTGCTGCTATGACAAAACACCCACCCAGAAACAGCTAACGGGAGGAAAGTATTTCTTTTGGCTTACAGTCTTGAGGGGGGAGCTTCATGATGGCAGGGAAAGTGTGGCATGAGCAGAGGCTAGACATCACCTCCTTGCCACAGCAGGTAGAAAAGAGCAGCAGGAAAGCGAGCCAACCTCTAACAAAGGGAACTGGACATAATATCCTCAATACCACCTCTAACAACACACCTCCTCCAGCAAGGCTCCACCTTCCAAACTGCCTTCAGCTGGGGACCAAGCATTCAGAACATATGAGTTTATGGGGACCATCTGATTCAAACCACCACACATATTAATATTTATTGAGTTATGGAAAAAAGCATTCTAAAAGTTCTGTATATATAATGTCTGAAGTAAACTTCCATTTTAGCAAAAAAAAAAAATTCCCAAATCCTGCATTTAATACATAAAACAGACAAGCTGCAGGCCTGCTTGCCCTTTCTTATGTCCACAGCGGGGCCTCCATCTCCTCGGGCCACCATCATTTTCACCTGTCCCAATGGCCTGCCTCCAGCTGTCACTGAAGTGCAAGTTGTGGACACAGGGTAGAGTCACATGACCTTATAGCATAATGTTTCACTGAGGAAAAATGTCATAGTGGCCCCATGAGGAGAAAATCTCACAAAGGTACCAGGCAGTTGGATTCAACTCATGTACCTGCCTTTGAGATTCAGAAGACCTGGGCCATCTGCCCTGTCATTCCAGTAGCCTTCTTACCTGAGCCACATAACCTGCCCAAATGGTGGGCAGAAAAAGTAGAAATGGCACCAGATTTCTCCTTCTCCTGTAGCTTATGAGGATGTTTGTGGAGACACAGGGCAGCTGGGACAAAGAAGTAGGAAGATCTCCATGGGAATAAAACCACTTCCAGTTTGTGCCCTTGACAGGTGATGTGAAATGTTACAATCAAACAGTTTTACTTGATATAAGTTTACTTGATACAGAGGACAAAAGACACCTGATAATAAAAGTATTCTCTTTTTATTTAGGATTGGGAGAGGTAACTTGTCCTAGATTAGAGAATGTAGCTAGTGAGAGGCAAACAGAAGTTACATGTCGGGGTCTTGTCTCCCCTTTTTTTTTCTTCCTCTCTTTAATGTGTGGTCTCTCTTCCATCATTACCCTCCTCCATCTTATTTCTTACTATTCTCTGTCAGTCTCTTTGTTTCTCAAGCCATCAATGCAACAATCCATCCTACACACAAGGGCATGCCAGCACATCCCTGCCTCTGCAAATGAACTCCAGACACATGCACCACTTTGTGCATCTGGTTTTACATGGTTTCTAGGGAGTCAAACCCTGGGCCATCAGGATTTGCAAGCAAGTACCTTTTACCACTGAGCCATCTCTCCAGCCCTGTTTTTATAAATTTGATTGGGAACTTTATTATACAAGCATACTGTCCATTGGTCATATTCCCATCAGACTATGTTATTTTGTTCCCTCTGCCCTACCCTACTCCACTCATGAGCCTCCAGCCTGCTAGGCAGTAGGAAGAACTAAGACCCATCGATTAACAATAGTTCAGGTTTTTCGATCTAAACTGTCTCCTTTGTTGAACATCCAGTCAGTTTATTCAAAGTTCAAGTTTCTTTAGGATAGCTAAGACTCAAACAGCGTCAACCTCTGCCTGCCTCTTCAAGGGTAGGATGGTCCTTGTGTTGAACTATGGTGGAAAGTGACTGATAAATGGTAGCCTTTGGGTTCCCCTTGACCTCGTGCTGAGGCAGGCTGTGAGCAGTCTCTTCCTAGAGATGTAGATTGTGTGTATTTTGTTTTCCTTTTACTCAGTATTCTCCCATCGACTCTGGGCAAAAAAAATTGTAGTACACTGGGGTTCGGTCTTGCTTCCCCTATTGCATCCAGCCCATTGCCCAACCCTTTATGCTATTTTGGAAGTAACCAAGAGCAGAATGTCTCCCACAAGACTAATGCCTTCTTTCAACATGCCACTAGCCTTGATGTTTTTGATTTGGGATCAGGCTGGATGTGCCCTAATCAAAGTTATTCCATATTGAATAAAGCTTTTTTGGGGGGGTATTTTTCAACTGTGCCTTGCTGTAAGAGACTCCATTTTACAAATAACATTTGACTCCTCCTTTTTGAGTGCAAACACAAAGTCAGGATGACTCTGCCACCTTGCTGTGTGCATAAACAAAACCACCTGTTTAGGACCACCCATAGACTGATAAATAACTTATTCCTAAAATTCCATATGAATGTGTGAAAGTAAATTGGGACCGTATGAACACATGGAAATATTAAAATCATACCCAGAAAACCACATCTGAGAACTGATCAAATATACCAGACCAAGAAAGGGTGTGCACCCTTATCTGGACCTTAAAAGGGGGGCACCTAACACTGTAATGGTGACAGCCTCCACTGACCTGTCCTCTGACCATCCTGTGTGTGTATTAAGGGACCAACAGGCAGAGAACTGTCATGGGACGTCAGCTCAACTTCATCCCTACTACTGACCTGACCTATTCAAATGGTCATCTGGACCTGGTTCTTTCTGTACTTGGCCTCTATGGCTTCCAGAGTCCCATACCTCACCTGCCTGGTGCTGACTGTGGCTGGTGCTCCAGAATGCCTCTGGAAGGTTCCTTATCTGATTCCTGCAGGGACTCGGCACTTGTACCAACATCCAGATCTGCTCTTGAGGAAGGTCCCCTGTGCTCCCTCAACTCCTTCACTGCCTCCTTAAGCCATTTGCAAACATCCTGTAACCTACACGTACACATAGGCATATTGACTATGTGATCTTTGAATTAACATTCTAGCTAAGATTAGAATTCTGAAACAAAACCTGTGTTTACCAAGGGATAGCTATCGAGGGAAATCAAGATTACTTCACAAATTGCTGCCCCCCAAATCCCGACATACCTCATGAATATGACATTGTGGACATATACAGACATGTCCATCTATGTTTCTGACATGACACACTCATGAGAGCTTCCCACGCCCATGTGGATGTTTGTGGTAGCACCATAGACAAGATATCTAATCATATTCTTAGGCATTTTCCTTCATGTTACCTCAATTCCAGGTCCAGTTAGGGTGAGCTTCAGGCTTTTCCTGCATGCCTTATCTTTCCCCTGTCCTGGACCAATAAGCCTCAAGGCCCACTTGCCAGTGATTGAAGTCTATTTCTTTGATAATTCATAAAAAGAAATTGAGGTTATGAGACTTCCAGCCTTGGTTTTTAATATGTTAACAAATTTTTAAATCCTCTTCTTCTCTTTAAAGTCTAGGTTTCAAGACCATTGTCTTGCAGCAAAATTCCATTTTGAATGGAAGAAGCTTCCCTTCTCTTTCATCCTGACATAACAATTCTAATTTTTTCCCAGCCTCCCCCTGAGGAGCAACAGATGGCTCAAACTGAAAACAAAAAAAAAAACAGAAGAAAATTCTGCCCAGAAAAATGCCAGGGGTAAAGGGACATTAGTAGTTTGCAAAAAAAAAAAAAATACTAACCTTATGTCATAAACATATCACTGAGATTCAATCAAAACTTGGCCTCAACCTGCATTCTTGCCCTGATTCTTAGAAGAGTTCTATGAGTACTTGAGTGTACCCACCATATCCACTCAAGAATGGGTCCACTAGAGGTCCATCCAAGCCTGTCCACTTTGTGTCTCCACTTGAGGTTTACTCACCTATCAATCCTACTCCTCCGAGCCTCTAGTAAGACACTACAACCATCACGCTGTCACCCACAGGCTTCAGGGACCAGAGTTGAACAAGTTGATGTCTCTTATAAAAACAGAATCAAGGGGCTGGAGAGATGGCTCAGCAGTTAAGGCACTTGCCTCCAGTGCCTAAGGCCCCGGGTTCAATTCCCCAGGACCATATAAGCCAGACCCACAAGGTGGTGGCCCTGGTGTTCTCTCTCTCTCTCTCTCTCTCTCTCTCTCTCTCTCTCTCTCTCTCTCTCTCTCTCTCTCTCTGTATCTCTCTGTTTGAAAATGAATAAATAAAATATTTAAAAAGAAAAAAAAACAGAAGCAGAAAGCCAGGCATGGTGGTACATGCCTTTAATCCCTTCACTCGGGAGGCAGAAGTAGGAGGATCTCAGTGAGTTCAAGGCCACCTGAGACTACATAGTGAATTCCAGGTCAGCTTGGGCTAGAGTGAGACCCTACCTAGAAAAACTAAAAAAAAAAAAATACAAAGCAGAGAGATGTGGCTTAATAACATCAGAGCTTTACAAAATTTCCAGCTTCTGCTCTCCTATCTTTCTGTGTGATTGAAGTTTCCAGACAAACTGCCACAGCGAATGGCTTTTAGAGACTGTAAAAGAGAGGGAACAATAGGAATTGTGGGTTCCTTGTTGGAAATCATAGGCAGGAAGCCAGGAACCCTCTAGAGTGGTTAAATACATATATTATGTCCACCAAACTGTCCTGTAAGCACTTTTTAAATGTTTATGCCCATATATTAATGTTGCTCTCACTTTGGGTTAGAGAAGGTTCTCTTTTCAGATGGCAGTGGTCACTGGAGTGACTCAAAAGTCACCATAGTGCTGAGAAGAAGTGACAGTGGAGCATTTGGCACTGAGACATCTCTGTCACACCTTCCAAGGCTCAGGGCCCATTGTGGAAGAAGTGGTGGAAAGATTGTAAGAGCCAAAGGAAGGGGAGGACTGCTCACAGTGCAAGCTTCCAGACAAAATGGCCTTGATATTCATGACCTTGCAGTGCCTGACACTCCCTACACAAGACCTTCATAATAGGAGGAAAAGGTGATGACGTCACAATAGACACTAAATGAGAGAGGGAGGGGATATGATGGAGGGTGGATTTGATATGGGGGAATGGGAGTGGAGGAAGGGAATTATCATGGTTGATTGCCTATACTTATGGAAGCTGTCAATTTAAAAAATTTTTAAATAGCATCTGTTATTAGTTCTTGGTGTCCAGTAGTTCTGGAGCAGTGATTTACAAATGTATGTTAATTCTATGTTCAGTGCTCAGCAGGGCGAGAGGACTCCCAGAAGATGCAGAAAGAAAGTGATTGATTACATCCATCATCTATGACAAGTAGATCAAATAACAATGACCCATCTAAACCAGAACTGAAACTAACAGAGGACATAGTAGCCACTAAACTTCAAGGAACATGATGAAATAAGGAGAAATAGACAGAATCATATACATCATTAGGATGTATTATTAAATCTTTAATTGCTTCGTTCAGGACACAAAGGATATAGGAGTGATGAAAAACTAAATCGATGAATGTGAATATTGTTACGGCAGGTGTCATGGAGAAGAGACTTGGGGGCTATAATAGAGTTACAAAGATTTTTCTTTGTGAGGGAGTGAGGCAAAGACTTGCTTGATAAGAGGGCAAGTCCCTGTAAGGGAAGATGCAGACAGTCCCCAACTCACAAAGTTAATGTATAGTCTTGAGTTTTTTGCTTGATGGTGGTACTACTGTGTTTCACTTTTAGTACACTATTCAATAAATTCTTTGAGATACTCAATACTTCACAGTAAAAAGAGGCTTGTGTTCAATGGTTTGGCCTAACTGCTGGCTAATGTAAGTATTCTAAGCATGTTTAAGGTAGGATAGGCTCAGCTGAGATGTGTGGTACATTGGATGTATTAAATATATTTTCAACTTATATAGGTTTATTGGCCTGTGTTCCTATCTCCTATCATCATTCGAGTAACATCTGGGCAAGACATTAGTATACAGTGTATGCTGGTAAATGATCAACATTCCTCCCCTGGGGGATAGAAAAGCCCTGATATACAGTACATTTCCTCTAGAAGATTCTTCATGAAACCTAAACCTGCAATGGTGTCCCCATAGAGGAAACCTTTTTTAAATAACAACAAAAAAATAGTAAAGTGCATATAAAGCAACCTTCTTAAAGGAATGTGCTGTCTAGGTTCATTGTCTGTTAAAAATGCCAGAAATATTCACATGCCCTCTTTAGGGATTGCTGCATAAATACTGAACACTCTTCTAAATGCAAAAGCCAGTTCAATAGCATGTTCTTTGCTCTTATTTTGGGCTATGTCTATTGGGAGAGAAAACAGATTTCAAGCCAAGCAGAAAGATAATACTCAACGCATTGTGTTTAATTTAACATAGTTAACAGAAATGGAAACAAAGTTTACTTTCTGGGTTTATTTCCAAATTTTAGTAATTCCAGCAATTCTTTTACTTCATAAAGTACTGAAAATAATAGCAAGAAGACTTACATTCTTACTATATTTGACCATACATCTCATCCGCTTTCCTTGGATCCATATTCTTTCTTCCCTCCCTAACTCTTTACAAAGAACAATTCGTGTGTCTCTCTACTTTTTGTTGTCTTATTTGAATGATAAAATGTGTCTTAACTCATTATAATCTACACAATCTATGTTAAAACCTCCCACATATTACTACAGAACACTTTAATTAGGGGAAGTTTGGTGGGGATTTTTCTCTCTTTCTATTCTATCTCCTTACCTATGTAGATTTGTTCTGCAATCAGGACACAGCGGAAGAAATGAATTAAAATGACAAAATTATTGGCGAGATTATCGGGAAACAGACACCCTAAGTTTTATTGGAGGCACTATAAACTAAAAAAAAAAAGACAAGAACAATTTTGCAATATGTGAAAAGTCATAAAAATTATCCTGCTCTTAGACCCAGTTAAACCTCTAGGGGAAAAAGTCCTGAGGAACAATTCCAAGGAAACAAACATATTTGTAAAAAGATGTTTCCAGCCTGTCATGTATTAAAAAGAATAATTGGAAACAGCCCAAGGACCCAACTTGAGGAAGTGGTGTCACCAACTGTGCTCTGTCAATGTGATGAAGTACTAAGTGGTCGCTGGGAATGACAGTTACAGAGGTGGTTATGAAATCTGGGAGGTTGCACATACAGCCATTCTGAGAAGGAACTGACTATTGGGGGTCAAAGGTCAAAGTGCATGCTCCTCCAGCAGGCTGTGCGCCTTAAACAGCTGATACTGAAGCTAGTCAGTTATTACATTGCCTCAGCTTTGCATTTTCCTCACCTTTCTGAAGGCCCCCTTGGGTCTCGATGGCTCATGTGATTAAATTCCACGACTCTCCACTGTAGATGGCATACCCACCTGAGAAGGGAAGGCTAGACCAGGAGGTGAAAGAAAGGGGGAGACCCTCAGTTTAACCCATTCAATAACACCTACCTTGGACTTCCAGATACTCCACTGTAATTGTCCACAGTGAATCAGTTTACCCTCACGACCTACAACTCCCTTCAAGAGCAATTGTACACAAACGAAGTGTCTGTCCAGAAACTTGCCAAGGAAGAGCGTTTGTGTGAGATAAACAGCCAACTGGGCTGTCTCTCAGAGATGGCAATACTGTCCCATACTTAAGAGTAAACTCTAAGAAGGGATTTTAATTTTTTATTAAGGAAGGTGGAGTGAATGTAGGACCAGAGTCTATGACTGAACAGATCTCGTCATCTTATTCAATATTTAAGTGGGATTTGCTGTATCTGTGTACAGTAGACCTTCTCCATTCTTTGCCTTTGGAGCTCAGCCCATTCCCAGGGTTCTGCTTCATCCAGTTCCATCAGCTTCCAGAATCCCCACTGCCATCTCCAGTGGCCTCTTCCATTGTCCCTAATCTTAAAGACACATACACTGAGAACTTTCTTTCGTCCTTGGGCAATGGCTTTCTGGGGGAAAGACCTCTGTTTTATTTCCTTTGCCATTTACTAATACAAATATTCCTGTCACCGTTACAATCCTGGCAGGAATGAAGATATTCTAAAGCAACATTTGGGTCCCTCCTTTTGGTTAGTAGACTATGGAAACAAGGGACCCCAAGAAATTGGAATTTTCCCCAGGAATCTTATGCTGGAAAGAGAAAAAGGCTGACGCCTGCTGCCAGCCCCAGGATGAATTTGTCTCTCCAGCAGTGCTGACAACCTGTCAGACCATCTTGGAAAAGACTAGAGCTGAGAAGAGGATGAGCCGAACCACACCTTGACCAGGACTGCTGAGTGACACATGCCTCTAGCATCCATTTGTGTATACGTGTTTGTATGTATGCGGGCTCACATATGTATGATAGTGTGCATGTGTATGCAGGCATGTGGAGGCCAGAGGTCAACATTGGCTGTCTTCTTCATTTACTGTCCACCTTATTTTGTGACAGAGTCTCTCACTGAAACTTGAGGTCACCAATTCAATTAGCCAGTGTTGCAGTCAGCTTCTCATTGCTACACAAAGAACCTGACCAAAAGCAGCTTGTGGAGGAAAGGATTTAGTTTGGCTTACAAACTCAAAGGGAAGCTCCATGATGGCAGGGAAAATGATGGAATGAGCAGAGAGGTTGGGCATCACCTCCTGGCCAACATCAGGTAGGCAACAGCAGCAGAAGGTGTGTCAAACACTGGCAAGGGGAAGCTGGCTAGAACCCCCATAAGCCCACACCCAACAACACACCTCCAACAAGGGTCCAGTTCCCAAATTGCCATCAGTTGGGGATCAAGCATTCAGAACACAAGTTTATAGGGGACAGCTGAATCAAACCACCATAGCCAGCAAGCTCCAGGACTTCTCCTGCCTCTGCCTCTCCAGCACTTAGATTAAAGGTCTGCCTTTTATGTGGATGCTGTGTATCCATCCAACCTCAGGTCCTCAAGCTTGTGCAGCAAATACTTCAGTCATTAAGTCATTGCCCCAGCCCCACACATGGGCCAGGTACAGTGTCAGGCTCTGGAAATACAATAGGAAACAATATTGCTAAAAGCCATAGGCAACTCACTTGTTAGTAGGTAACAAAGACAGTCTGCACAGAGATCAAGCAAACCAAATTCATATATGTCTTATAATATCAGGTAATGAGAAATAGCACTGTGAAGGCTAGGAATTTTAAAGTCCTTTATTTTAAAAATTTAAAGTGCCCTTTTCCTTACTCCCCACATCTAACTGGATCCTAAGCCTCATCTCTTTACTGCCAAAAGAGCCCTTGAATGGGAACTGTATTGGTCCATTTTTCATTACTGCAATGAAATACCTAAGGAGTCTACTTTATAAAGAAAAGAGGTTTATATTGAGTAGTTTTGAAGGCTGACTATTCAATATTGAGCAACTACATTTGTTTGGCCTCTGATGAAAATATAAGAGCAAACAGGAAGCCTGAGAATTACTCAGGTGTTAGGTATACTATACTCTTATAATAACTTACTTTCATGAGAACCTAGGGGTCTATTGTAGTCAGCTTCATGTTGCTGGGATGAACTTCCAAACCAGACACAGTTTATGGGAGGAATAGGATTTATTTCAGGCTTACAGATTCAGGGGAAGTTCATAATGGCAAAAGACATTGGCCCCTTTCTCAGATCCAGAGAGATACCACCACACTACCAGCACCACAAGCAAGCACCAAATCCACAGCAAAACAGCAGAGAACTCAGGCAGAGCTCAAGCACTCTGCATACCATTAGGCTGGAAACCAGATCCACCCTCAGTGACACCTCCTCCAACCAGGTGGCTGGAGACAAGTTTTGCATAAAAACACCTGTCTATTGGGGGACATACCCTCAAACTACCATGGGGTCCCATGATAGTTTATCCCTTCTGAAAGCATCTCTTCTATGATCTCAGGTTACCTGGGCCTTACCTCTTAAGTGTCCCACCATCTCCCAGTACCACCATGCTAGGGACCAAGCACAAACACATGAGCCCTTGGGGACATATTCCACCCATATCCAAGCCTTCCTTCTTCTCCACGCTTGCCTAAATTAGGTCAAGAGTACCTCAGGCTCTCAGTCTCTGACTCGTCCTCCTTGGTACCAGTTCCCATTGGTCCTTCCTCCTTATTATCTCTGGAGCTCTTTGACATCAGCCCTTTCCTTTGTTAAGGACCTCTTAGATACTTTAATTGGTTTAGGATAAATACAATAGTATACCATACAGGAAGTTAATTTTGCTTGTTACTCACTGTATGTGAAATGACAAATGGACATATCCGTGCGTGTCCGTGGATGCTCACACATCATTTCTGGATCTTCTGGATCTCATCCAGCCACTGAAAGGATGTCGTCATCCTTCCATCCATCCTTGATGCACTTGCATCATTGTTCACTTAGTGCTGAAACTAGACCCCTTCACAGTCTGGCCCATCCTTCTCCCTTCGGGTTGCCCACCTCTCCCTCATCATGGGTGAGACCCCATGTTCACCCACATTGGCCCTTCCTCAGGAGATACATCCACCCAACTTGCTCTGTTCCATGAATACAGTACAGGTGCATCTGCTAACCTCACCACCCAGCTTTTGCCTCAAGAAATCACTCTCTTCTCAGGCTTCCCTCAGCCCTTTCCTTCCAGTACCTTGTTCAGCACCTACTGTGTATCAGGATTATTCCAGAGAATAGGAGGTGGCAAGCAGAGCTAAGCCCCTGCCCTCATGGACTTGCTATTCTAGTGGAAACCAATGGAACAGAGACACACAGTGGGGCAGATAATATAAAGCAATGGAAAAGGAGGTGGGGGAGGGCTCCAGTTTGGTCAGTGTCATAGCTTGGCTAGTGCTGCTGTAACAAATACCACTGACTTTGGAAGCCTGAGATAAAGGTGTCCGCAGGGTTGGTTTCTTCTGAGGACTCTCTGGCTACTGATGGCCACCTCTCACTGACTTCATGTATATTTCCTCTGTGTCACTGGTGTCTCTTTATAGGTCTAAGGCTCCTCTTCTTCTCAGGACATCAGTCCAGACCCATGTAACCTCATATGACCTCAGCTACATCTGGAAAGGTCCTACCTCCAAATACAATAGAGGTATGAAGGATGAGGATTTCAGCATAGAAATTTAGGCACATAATTTGGCCTGCAACAGCCAGAAAACCTCCTTCCCTCCTGCAGGGGGGCTGGGCAATGACAGCACACACTATCAAGAATCAAAGTACCTGTGTCATATGCACCCCGATAGTCACCGCAGTCAGAACAGAGATCATGTCTCATTTATCTTTGCCCCAGGTCCCCTAGCTGACCTGCAATAAGCAGTAAATAAATAAACATGCAAGCTTTGTAGACAACTCTCATTTGGGGTTAAGGATTCAATCAATCATCAGTGCTTTAGATGCCAAAGAAATCTTCCCATAGTTTACCAGAAAATCCTGGTGACAATAACATGCCCGGCTTTGGAGTGGTTCCTATCAAACCCCCTGGACAGCTCACACTTGTCCAGTTAATTTTTCCAGTGAGCTCTGTACCATATCCAGCCATCTGACGAGAGCAGCAAAATTGCCTCTGACTTCCCAATTTTATAAGTTTGAGGATTATTTCTAGCTTGGAAGCAGTTCAGTCTCCAGAATCTCAAAGCCAGCATCTGTACTGAAGTTAATTCAGTGTTCCATCTGCATCGTTCACGTATCCATGAGTCTGAATGCTCAAGGAGAGAGGGGGTGCAGGGAACCTGGCAGGCACAGTCCCAGGAAGCAGGTGGGTTCCTTTTAGGAGGTGCAGGGAGTCACATCAAAGGGAGAAGCTCAGCCATGAGGCACCCAATGCCTTCTTCACACTCTCACAGAAAGATAGGTGGGAAAAGTCAAGGGACTTTTCATCCCTGTACCTTGAAAGTAGACAGTATCTCCAGGAGATCACACGTACCAACACGTCCGTGCTATTTTCGGCTCCTTCATGACAATTACTTCCTATTTGGGTGAGAAAACAACACATAATCTTTGATCATTAGTCCAAGAAGAAGAAGTATTTTTAGAAAGTACTATTTCCGGTCCTGGTATTATGGTCTTAATTCCAGTACTTTATCTTTTATACTTTTGCTCTCAATGAATTCCTATTTGTATGTGTGCATGGGCTTATATATTCTCCTATTTATATATAGTTAGATGTTGCTGGAAGGATTTAGGCAATTTATAAAATCACTTAAAATATAACAAATTGCATGATTTAAAATGGGATAAAATTGGTGCAGATGGCCTTGACTTAAAATGGGATCAATTCCTTGTACCAGACCTTTCTCCATGAGATTTCTTAAAACATAATTGAATCCTTCTAAGTACTTGGTGTTCCAAAGAATACAAGGGTGCTGACAGAAGCCCAGGGGTAGTGTCTCTGGGACTAGGGAAGATTTATGTTCCACATTTCAGACACATCTCTACAGGACAAGTGACAGGGAATCATTTTCTGTGCAGTGAATGGTGATGGAGTTCTGAACACTTCAGTTCTCAGCCTTGGTCTGGAGACTCTCAGCTCAGGCATACGTCACGTCCAGAGTCCGCAGTGACTGCGGCTTCATTTCCTACCAAACAGCCAGGGAGATGGGGGATGAGTGGGGAGTCAGAAGAGACAATGGTGGATTTCACGACAAAGCCCTGAGCATCCCAGCAGTCTGGGCAGCCATGGACATCCACCATGGACAGGCGTGGACTGGAGTCAAGAGCATGGGTCTGGTCTTAGAGAGGCCTGCTGTTTACTAGTTTGTAACATTGCCCAAGGTCACACACTCACCCTCTTGGGGTTCAACTGTACAAGGTGTTGATGATCGCAGTTCCTGTTTGCAGGCAGTTGATCATCCCCGAAGCGCTCTTGAGAAATCTCCTTTTGTTTCCAGCAGCATCCATGGAAAGGGGCCGAGGAAGCTGAAGGAAACACCTGCTTGGCAGGGAGCAAGTGACGTCATGGGGCTTGCTCCAGCCACCTGTGTGAGCCTTGGGGATTGAGCCCCAGCTTGGCCTCCCGGGCCTACCTGGACCTTCCATGGGCTTGTGGCTCATGATAAAGACCGAGTTGCTTGGTTTTGTTTACTTTCTTAATCTGCTTTCTTTCCTTCCTTAGTGGCCAATAAACTCAGTCCTTTTGGGTTCTATATAAAGGAGAATCCAGCAGGAAGAAGGTGTATGTATTTCCTTCTGATCCGGAGGTTGGAAGTTCAAGACTGGTGTGGCAGCCTGGTGAAGTTGTCTTGAGGACACTTTGATGGGTGATGGACTGCTAACTCTTCTTTGGGTCTTCACACCTAGGAAGGGACAAGGGAGCTGTCCAAATTCTTTCTGGAAGACATTCCACAATATTCCTCTCCAGCCTATGGAACTTACACTCTCTCCACCGCCTCTTCCGAAATGTTCCCTGAGCCTTGGTGTGTGCGACAGAGAGGTCTCATTTAGTGGTTAGCACTCAACTGTCACTTCTCAGCACGTTGATGAGTTTGTAGTAGTCACCACCATCTGCAGAAAGAAGCTTCTGGTCATCACGATGAACCCCCATCTTACTTTCATGTAAATTAGGGTTGAGAGCGGGTAATTGGGATATGTGAGATCAGAATATATTATATACATGTAAGAAAATGTCAAAATGGGAAAAATAAGTAAGAATGTTTAAATAAGGATAAGACTATAGTCACGCTGGGCATGAAATCTGCAGCTTGGGAGGCTGAGGCAGGGGAATTGCCTCAGGCTACATAGTGAGTTCCAGGCCAGCCTGGGAAACATAACAAAACCCTGTTTCACTCCATTCTTGTGACAGGTTTGGGTGACTGAGACCTCCAAAGGTACCCAGGAGTGTCCTTGAACTTGTACTTGCAGGCAGGTTTCACGAGTCTCATGCCTGACCCCTCCCCTGGAGTGGGCAGTGTCTCTTACTGGAGTTCAAACCTAATCCTGAAACTGATTGGTCAAAGGTAGACCAACCAGCTGTCTCTCTGGCTGGCCTGGCCCAGGGGATACAGGCACCGAGAACAAAAGGATGTCTGCTCTCTTTTCAATCACAACCCAACAGAGAGACCTCTAAATCTCCAGGCCTAGGTAAGGCTCGGGGTTTGTTCCCATGTGAACCTTTTTTCCTCTTTCTTTTGCTGGGCTGGCCAGCACAGATTTTATAGATATGTGGCTAAAACATCCCCACATGCTCTCTCTACACTAGTGGCTGGAGTCTTTGTAACTTCTTATTTCCTTTTAAATAAAGTCTCCCAATATACTTTATCCTCTGGTGGTCTGTAATTTTAATTCTCTAATTCACTAGTGACTGGAGATCTCTGTAACTTCTCATTTCCTTTTAAATAAAGTCTGATGTAAGGAAGAATAATAGAGGGAAAATACCAAAGCAGAGATCAGGAAATTCAAATGAGAAACAAGTAGTCAAGAGAGTTACACCCATGGTTACCCAGACTTTAGAGAAATTACACAGGTAGTAGGCTCAGAGTTTAGAGGAGATAGTCACGTGGTAGAGCTAGAGTGTAAAGGAAATACACACTTGGTAGATTCAGAGATTAGAGGAAAATCAAATATGTACTGAAAGTGAGAAGTCACCCCAAAGCATAAAGCAGAGACTAGCAGAGAACTGCTCTCTCCTTCCCAGCCTGGCTGAGTAGGGGAGAGCCAGACTTACATGTGTCCAGGCAGAGATCACAGGGCAGAGATCAGCAGGGACAAGCCTTAACAGTTGCTTGAAAATCAGATTCAGGTATGCTGGAGGCAGACTTTATCGGATTGTAGTCAATGGGCTGAGTCCCAAGGCCAGCCCACTCAGGTCGTGTGCTAGACTGTGGAGGCAGCAGGGGGCGCTGCAGCTGTGGTGGTGAAACTGGATCAGACATGAGTTCCATTCCTGCCAAGGCAGGGTGGCATCTTCTGGTTCTCTCTCTGGGCTCCCATCTGCCCCCAACTGAAACAGCCTGTGACGGGTCAGGCAGCTCCAGAGACACCCTCCCCTTGAGTGGAAGGTGTCTATCTAGAGCTAAAACCTAGGTGCTAAAACTGATTGGTCAGATGTGAACCAATCAGCTGTCTCTCTGACTCACCTGGGGAAAACTTAAATTAACTTTCCTAGAAAAAAGCGCTCTCTTCCCCACATGTCAGGTCAGCAGAAGGACCTCTGAATCTCTAAGCCTTAGGAAGGTAAGGCCTTTCCCCCACCCCAGCCTAATGGGGGGAAGGCTCCAGATTTTTCCCACATGAACCTCTCCTTCTTATGATGGGAGCCCCCTTGTATCTTTTCTTCTGCTGCTTGTTTAAACAGCATAAATTCTGTTAAACTCTCCATGTTTTTCTCCCCACACTTGTGGCTGAAGAACTCTGTAACTCCCCATGTTCCCTTAAATAATAAAGTCTCCCACTAGACCTTAATATCTTGTTGTCTATCATTTTAATTCTTTAACTTTATAGACAAGAATCCGGGTACTCCTCAAATTTGGGGGTGTATTAGAATTTTTGTTGTGTGTTACCTAAATTCTAACCCCCAGCTCACCCCACTACATGCCTAAAAGAAACTAGCTTTCTCCTGAGTCTTCTTCAGTGACAGGAACCACTAACCACACTGATGTTGATGCCTTGACCTTGACTCAGAGATGCAGCCAGCATGCACAGCTTTTGCACATTCTCCTTCCACTTGCCCCTCTGCTTGGCCCTCTGAGACCTGAGCATATAGCAACCAGGATCAAAGCAAGGAAATGCCTCTCTGCCCACCTGTCCCCAGTTTAGGACCTCACCAGATTCTATTCTAAAAATCTTTTGGGTTTTCCAAAATTTGAGTTTTTACTTTATTTCATAATGCTTGGACTCATTCTCAATGTTTCTTTAACAGTTTGTGTTTCTCCATGTTACCTGGACACCTGTGGCTCCTTAGATTTGCCGGTTTGTTTTTGTTTGGTTTCTGGTGACTGTGAAAACTCTTTGAAGGCAGGCATCATGCCGTTCTTTCATTCATGGATCTTTATTGGACATGTATCAGGCTACGTGTCCAATCTGTTTGCTGTGATAAGGAAGGTATGGAGTCTAGGAAGTGCTTATGAACCCCAAGTTTTGGGGCTCTTGTCTATTTTTAACGAAGACTTAAAATAAGCAGACTAAGAAGAAAAAATTATAGATCATTAGATGTATTTAGAGTTTATGAATCCAGGGAGAGGGCTGAAATGGGGATATTCGCTCACGTGGAGGCAGGACCTGAGAGCCCCTGCAGGAAGCAGAGCATGGTGTGGAGGGAAAACTGGAAGAGGTTCCAGGGAAATTGACAAGGGACCAGAGTTTGGAAAGAAAGCTAAAAGGTAGTAAGAAGAGAAGGAAAAAAAATACCTTCTCCCGCCCCACCCCCCATCTCAAGGCTGTTTCCTTTCATCCAGGTGAGGAAGTATTTAGGAATTACCATAACAGAAGGGATCCCAGACTGAATTCTGGATTTACTTCCAGGGAGGGGGTAAAAGTAGCTCCTCCTCCAGGTTTGGGAAGAGGGGGAGCTCAGGAAGCAAGTTTCCAGGTCACTGAGTCTACAGGTAGAGGGCGCTGTTGCCGAGGGATGAGACTGGACTAGGTCAGTGACTTCTCTTTGGGTCCTTCCTGGCTACCTAAAACTACAGCTACCTGGCTCTATTTCTCCCTCAGCTGGGTTTCTACTGGTGAGCTACCCGGGCAGGGTCCAATCTTCGTGGAATTTAGAGTCTGATGAGGAACAGTTGTTAAATTCAAGTCAGAGCAAGTCTATAAGCATGTGTGCTGTGGTGAGCATCCTTCAAGAGACTGGCTGGAGAAGAGATTGACAAAGTCTGGGAAAGATGAAGCTTCGAGGTTGGGAAAAGGTGCAAAGTGCTATGAAAGCTCTGGGTAGGTCTGATGGAGTCATGAAAGATCCCATTCAGGAAGCCCCCTGGAAGATGAGAGGTCCCAGCCTGGGCTGATATGGGGGAAACTGGTGGGGCCTGACACAGCGCTGGAGATGTGAGAAGAGGCTGAGTGTACAGAGAGTATGAAACACTGCACTCAACCCTGCCAGTTGTTGTGAGGTTTCCAGCTGATTTGCTTCTACTTGGAGATCAAGGGTTCCATGAGAGAAGGCAACAGAAAGATCTATTCACAAGCAGAGGTGAGGAGATAGGCAAGAGGCTCACAGGTACTCCAAGTGAGGACTATTAGGACTGGAGCTGGGGTGGAGGTGGAGGGAGGTGTGGACAGACTAGGTGGAGCCAAAAGACTGCTGTCATCAAACAGAGAGCAGCGGCAATTGGATGGACACAGGCTCCATTTCCTGAAGAGAAGAAGGTTGGAGGGGAGGTGGCAAGAGCCACAGGGGAAGTGCTAAGGTTTCCAAGTCACTAGAACTCCATGTAAAGATGGCCAGAAGACAGATAGGAGTGTCACTGGGCTCCGAGGGGAGTGGAAGCACCACAGGACCCCAACACTAAGCTGAGTCAACCATTTACTGAAGCGCTCTCAGAAAGGTTACTATCATTGTTGTAAAAATTTTTAACAGAATTTTTAATTTTTTATTTTAGGTATTTTTATTTATTTGCAAGCAGAGAGAAAGGAAGGAAGGAAAAGAAAGAAAGAGAGAGAATGGGCATGCCAGGGCCTCTTGCCACTACCAATGAACTCCAGATACATGTACCACTTTGTGGGTACTGACTGGGGAATGGAACTCAGGCTGTCAGGCTTTGAAAGCAAGCACCTTTAACCACTGAGCCATCTCTCCAGCCCCATTGTCCTAACATTTAGAAAACATTCCAATCCAACAAGGAGCACTACAATGAATTGTCAAGAGGAGCCAAAAGAGTTAAATGCATAGTAAGTATCAAAATCACTCTATTTATCCCCAAGCTTCCTCCCATATTAAAGTGCGTATACTCAAGTCCCAGTATAATAAAATCCGGATTAAGCTGTAGTAGAGCTTAATGGAGCCAAGTTACCATGCCAAGTTTCAGTTAATACATTTTAAATGAAAACACACCAGCAAGATTTAGAACAAGGGTCAGGAATCATAAAGTAAATACCACCAAAATAATTCTCCATTGTGAAATGAATTGTGTTATGCCCCTGGGAGTCTAAGATCGCTTCTCAATCAGTCTTTTCTCTTGGACTATTAGCAAAGCATTGGCAGGCTCTGCTCTTACCTTGAGTGAAGGAAAGAGCAGAACATTTAGGAACTGAAGCCAGAACTTGTCTACCTTCATTTCCAAACTTGGCTCTGAACATTATCAAAATATTATTGCCCTGGTTCAAGGAAAGAGACTGACAGACCTGCAACTGGGCAGGAGTTTCGAAAGGGTTAGTGCCTGGGAAAAAAATCTAGTTGTGCAAAGAATAAGAACCTTCTAGAAGCTAAATAAACTCATGTCCCTGAGGATGGGTTTGTTCTCTGAAGAATACAGGTGGTGAGTATAGAATAAATAGGAAAACTATTTCCCATCCTTCCCTCTGACACCAACCTCATTTGAATTCTTCCAGAGAATCGGTGTTGCTCCCCAGAGAAGGCAACTCTACAGGCCATCTTCTCTAGGCAGGTAGTGAGAGGAGGATCCTGTTGCCATGGGGGGAGGGGTTGTCCTTCCTACAGCCATGGTCTTCTAGTTGCCACAGGTCCTTGTGCTCTAAGGTAACTCTGGGACAGTGACAGCCTCTGAAAAGTCACAACATTGGACCTTCTTTTCATCTGTTGAGGACTGTGCCATTCCATTAAGCAAAACTTGGGCTAGCCACCATGTTTAAACTCCAAGATAAGTTTCAGAGTTTGTCCAGACTCAGGGTGGCATCCGCCCTAGGGAGCTCTGCGTGTCCAGGCTCTGGGTCGCATCCTCCCTGAGAAGTCCTGTGTGTCCAGGCTCTGGGTGGCATTCTCCCTGTGAACCCTGTGTGTCCAGGCTCTGGGCAGCATCCTCCCTGGGAGGCCCTGTGTTCAGCACATTTCTCAAGGGTGATTCCTTGTTCTGTGACACTGACTTGTGCCTTGCTGAATTTTAACACCCCTGCTCAGCCCGTTGTGCTTGGGAGCACAGTGTGGTGACTAACTAAAATGTCTCTTTCATATCCAAACACTTCCCTAGAAGAGGTGGCAACCAATGACAGCCACTCTCAGGGAAACTTTAGGATAGAAGGAGGCAGACACCCAGGATGGTGCTTTCTTCAGTCTCAACCGTGCCCTAGCATCAGGAAACAAGATATTCCCACATTGTCAGCCATACAACCTGAACGCCATGTCCAGCATCTGCTCCCCAAATTCACCTGGGTGTGCCCCTCACCGTGGTTCATCTGGATTGGTTGATAAAGCTCAGAGCTTTCCCCTGCAAGTTTTGTAGCTGCCATTCATGCTGTTCTCCCCACTCCCTCTGTCTCTGGGGTTGGCCGGCATACCCAAATGGCCGAAGTGTGGACAACTTGCCCATTTCCCATGGGCCTCAGTCACAGCACTTGTCACTCACCCTCTTGTTAAGACCGTCCATTCTTTCCTCAGTGGCTGGAGACACCTGTCCTCTCAGAGTAAGGCCCAGAAAGAGTCATCATGCACGAACACTCCAATGGGTTTCAGTGTCTTTTAAGTGTGGGAATGTGAGGGTGAATGTAGCCTTACTCCCTAATGAAGGGCAGACAGAAGCAGTGGGCAACCGGACTGGCAGCTCAGCTATTTGTAAAAGACACTCTAGCCTCGAATGCAGCAATAAACGCAGCCACACATCTGAACAAGATCCTGTTTCTAGACTCCTCCATATAAAAAGTGGCTACATCTGCCGCAAAATGGATGGTTTGTCCTTGGCAATCATAGAGGGATGTCAAAGAGCAAAGCAATGGCTAGGTTGTGAGTTGTGTTTATGTGATATAAATACCCTGCTCTCAAAGCCACAGGTGATCCCAGGTGGGGAAGATGAATGAAGAAAGAAGACACTCTCTGGGGGCTTGCATAGCCCAGCATTTATGAAGTTCAAAGTCAGTTGGCATGGGCAAAAAAGTACAGTCCCGGCCCAGCATGGGTTAGCTTTAGCCTCATAGCTGGGCACATGGACCATAGCAAGCAGTCTCCAGGCCAAAACATTAGTATCATTTATCCTAATTAAATCTGCTCTGAAGGGGGCTGGGGGCATGGCTGTGATCCCTTGTGAAAAGCTTTGGGAAGCCAAGTAGTTTGTAGCCACGATGTCTGCTCAGAGAAAATAAACAATAATTGACATCTTGGACCAGAAGATCAACCTGAAATTTTGGGGAGGTTATTCTCCAAAGTTGGATCAGTGTTTTTCATAATATATATATATATATATATATATATATATATATATATATATATATATATAATGCACATTGCACATTACTACTACTGGCTTCTGGCCAAGTCTACTCTGCCAAGAGTTTAAAAAAAGTTACATTTCTAAGCTGACTAGAAACAAAGGGAAAAGAAAGGGGAGATGCATGCTTTGGGGGTTGAGAGTAAAGAGACATTGAAGAGAAAGAATGATTTCGCACAATAATTAACCACAGTGGGATACAGGTGAGGAGTCACTGTTAAAGGAAAACCCCCATTTCAAGGCTGAAGTATGGAAAAATGTTGAAACTGTCCATGGCTCTGCGTAGTCTATACTGGATTATTTCATTTATTTATTTGATCATTTATTTATTTATTTAGAGACATGCTTTCCTTATGTAGCCCAAACTGGTTATAAACTCATGGACCTCTGTCTCAGATTCCAGTGTGATGGATTATAGGCATGGGTTCCATACCTGGCAAGATTGCGATTCTTCACAACTTTCTTGAAGTGTATGTTGAAGTTGCAGGAACACCACGGAAAGGGTTTGGAAGAAGGAATTCACCATTCAGAACTTTCTCTCTAAGTCCTGCTTCCCACCAACCCTTCAATCTCCACCAAAAGAATGACGGTGTGTCTAAGTGGACATAACAAGGAGACATAAGTTGAGTCTAGAGCTCAAAAGCTGGGACTAGGGATAAATTTTGAGAGTAATCAGTGCAACGGTACAAACGGAATCCAGATGTCAGGGAATTGGCTCAGTGTGATAAAGTACTTGCCATGCAAGTGTGAGTCATCCCCAGTGTCACACCTCCTCCAGCAGGCCTCTGCCTGCTGAAGACTAAGTAGGAAGCTTCATCTTAATCAAAATACCTAAGCTATGGGGAATTATATTCAAACCATCACAGATACCCAGCACCCACTTAAAGCTAGATGCTGTCGTGTGAGCGTCCACAATCCTAGGGTGCCTTTGGTGAGATGGTTAGCAGCAATAGAAGAATTCCCAGAGGCTCACAGGCCAGCCAGCCTGGAGATCGCAGCAGAGAGCAGTGAAAGATGGGAGATGAGGACCTACACCTACACCCAAGGTTGTCCTCTGACCACATACACACACCGTGGCATGCGCACTGTGGCACATGTGTGCCCACACTCATGTTCACGTACACACATACATTATATACACATATGCACACCATACACAATCAATAAATTTCTAAATTTTTTTTTATTTAAAGTTGAACCCATAGGGTAGTGTATCTAGTTTTTATCCCCACTGTACTAATGGCTTTTATATGGCCATGAGCAAAACACCCAAGAAGGAAAGATTTGTTTGGAGTCACATTTTCAGAGGAACCGGTCCATGGTTGCTTGGTCCCATGAGCTTGAAAAGAATATCATGTGGTGGTACCATGTGACACAGGAGAGCTGTTCACTTTGTGGGGGACAGGAAGCAGAGAAAGAGAGAAGAAAGGGCCAGGTACAAATGCCCTGAGAACCCATTGACTACTTCCTCGAGCAAGGTCTCACCTCCTAAAGTCTCCAGAGCCTTCTAAAACTGTGCCACCATCGATGGATCAAGCCTGTAACACATGGTCCTTTGGGGGACAGTTCATATTCAAACCATCACATTCACCTACCATTGATCTGCGTTTGCATTCATCCCTACTACGTTATCATCTCTCATACTCAGAAGGAATTCCCCACCTAGAGTCATAACACCATTCCTTCCTTTCTCCTTATGAGCCTGTTCCTGTGTCTGCCAAGGATCCTTGATTAACCACACTTAATCTTCTGTCTACAAACATGTCCAGATCACCCTTCTCTTCAAAACAACATCAAGTAAATTAACTGGAAAAGAAAAAAAAATCCCTCTCTTGACCTTGGCTCTCCTCCACCCACTGCCTTGTTTTTGTGTTCTTGCTTTTCCCAAGAAGCAGAGAAGTTTGTCTAGCAAAGGAGCAGATACTCAACAGCTTTACTTCCCCTTTCCCATCAAGACCTCTCTCGCCGAGGTCTCTGGGAATTTCCGTGTCTCCAAACCACAGGCTTTCTGATATCCTGGTCATGTCTATATCTAACACTGTTCATTCTTAAAAGTCTGTTCACTTGCCTCAGTGACTCTTCTCTCCTGGCTCTCCTGTCCTTCGTTCGCCTTTCCTCCTTCCAAGAGCTCATCTGCAACCACCACACTGGAATCCACCATAGCTTGAAGCCTTGGACCTCGTCTCTTTCTTCCTCATGCTCCCCCTGAGAGATCACTGTCATAGATGTCACTGAATTCCATGACGTCAGAGATCACCTTCCACATGATCTCATTTCTTTTAGTTTACAAGACTCATTTTATCCCTCAGAATATGATCAATCCTCATGAATAGTCCATGGACAAGTAAAAAGAATGAATATTCTGTTGGGGTGTGAGTTTTCCATAGGTGTCAACTGTATCACACTGTTGTTACACTGTTCGAAGTCTTCTATAGACTGATTTTCTACTATCAACTAGAGAGAAAAAAAGTGTTGGTACCTTCAAGTTATTTTTGGATTTGTCCATTTCACTTTGTGTGTGTGTATATGTGTGTGTAATATGCAAAGATGTGCCCTTACCATGCACCTACATGCGGAAGCCAGAGGGATCTTCAGGTGTCCTTCCTCCTCATACTTCCTTGAAACTGTCTCTCCCTCAACCTGGAGCTGCTGTTAGCCCCAGAAATTCTCCATCCTCCACCCACTGTGAGCTCGAGTTATAAATGTGCTTGGCCACACACAGCTTTTATTTTAATTTTTATTTATTTGTATTGTGTGTTGGGGTGGGGAATGCCAGCCTTAGCATCAGACACATGCTCTACTTTTTGTGTTGGGCTTCATATGGGTGCTAGAGAATTAAACTCAGACCAGCAGGCTTTGCAAGCAAGCACCTTCAACCACTATATAATCTCCCCAGTCCCCAGCTTTTATTTTTATGTGGCTCTGTGGAGTCAAGCTCAAGGAGTCTCAGGTCTTCCTAGGCCCTCATGCTTCCAGCACTCTTAGCTGCTAAGCCATCTCCCAAGCCTCTATTTCTCTTTGGTAGTTTTTACTTCATAGTTTTGAAGCTTTGCTATGGATGAATATATATTTAGGATGATTTTATCATTTCTCTAATTATCATTACTATGTAGAATTAATTGCTCTGTCTCTCTCTCTCCCTCCTGATGATCTGTAACTCATTCATTTTTCAGAACATGAGAATTCCCTTTTCTTCCAAGAGAAAATCACCAGCAATTTGATGTGTATCCCATATATTTTTGTCTCCTTTCACACACCACAATATGACCCTTCCCTACAAAAGGGCACTCTTTCCACTTGTGTTCTGGAATCCTCTGTCTCTCCTTTCATGGCACCATTGTTTCTTCTTGTTTATAGTTTCAATCTATCAATCTCTCTCTCTTTCCAAGACCATTCTCATAAGGATGTAGGCATTGTTATACTTTTCCTTTCTTTAAAAATATTCCCTTTTCCTAAAGACATGGACCCCTCAGTAACAACATACAAAGGGGGGGGGAGGAACCGGGTTGACTCCTAGGCTATTCATAACCTCCTACCCAAGGACTGACCCAGACTACCCACGGAGAAGGATATCCAGTTGATTAAAGACAGGGAAGAGGGAAATTGGGGAAATGGGGATACCAACTCATTATTTGCTCATTCAATGTATCTAATTATGGATAATAAAAATATTCCCTTTTGATGGTCTGTCCATTTGGAATCACAGTCACATTCTCTCCTCTTCATGTTACAGCAGTGTCCTGAGTTGCTCAGGGTTTCTGTGTCTGCTCTCCCATCTTTTATTCTCCATCCATCCTGTTTAGATGAAGTTTATAACCCCACCACTTCACTGAGGTGGTTTCAAGGCCACCAGGTTGACTTCCTTTTGCCAAGTCCTATGGCCATTTTTTTTGTTTTTTTTTAACTTTTTATTGATAACTTCTATAATTATAGACCATAAACCATTATGATTCCCTTCCTACCCTCCCTCATATGTCCTTCCCCTCTGAATCACCTATGGCCATTTTTATGTCTGTGTTTATTTAAAGCCTCAGAAACATTTAATGTGTTTGATACTTTCATTCTTATGTTGACTTCCATGACCCCATTCTTGCTAGATTTTATTTCTACTTTGTTAACTTCTTGCTAATAATAGAGATAAAATAATTCACAGCAAACTCAATTAACTCCAAGAAGGAAGTTTTTAAAAATGGGAAAAGAGAAGAGGAATAGAAAAGCCAAATGGAAAATAAGTCAGAGATGGTAACTGAAATTCTACCATATTGGTATAATTATATACATGTAATAAACATATAATATACATATAATACATATTACATACATATATACACATGCATACATAAAAATACATACACACATATACAAAAATATATGCTCAAATTAAAAGAGGGACTATCAGACTGAATAAAAAGGCAAGACCCCATTTTAAGTTGCTATAAGAAACTCTTTTATTTATTTTGATTTTAATGTTATTTATTTCTAAGAAGAGAGAGAGAGAGAGACAGAGACAGAGACAGAGACAGAGACAGAGAAAGGCACATAAGGGCCTCTTACCACTGCAAACAAATTCCAGACACATGTGCCACTTTGTGCATCTGGCTTTACGTGGGTACTGGGAAATCAAACCCAGACTGGTAGGCTTTGCAAGCAAGTGAATTTAACCACTGAGTCATCACCCCAACTCTTTAACTGAAAATTTTGACATTATGTCTATGTGAACTTATATATCCAGTCAATGTAATGCATTAATAGATTCAAGAGTAGACAATGCTTATCCAACTAATTTTAAACTTAAGTCCTAATTTTGTTCTATATAACCTATATCACCCATAAAATTACACTTTTTATAAATTTTATCATTTTCTTCGTGAATGGGTCAATTACATTAAGCTTGGCTTTTTAGTTAACAACACTGATTCATTAAGTGGAAATACTTTATTCTTTCATTTAGAGAATTTATGGAGAACATGTGTATGTTATTCCAGAACCCTTACAAGAAGGGAAAAGATAAGACTGGCCATGACTCACTGCTTTGGAACACAGCATTATGACTTATCATGAACTGACCACAGCCCGCTTCCTTCAATAGTCTTTTCTGATGTGTGAAGAAGCATCGTTGCCCGCTGAGCAGATGGTGAATTACCACAGCTCCTCACTAATGTCAGCAGTGGTCTTACAGATCAGCCAGAGTTGCGCACTGTCAGTGCATTTTGCTTTTGGAGGCACTCTGTACCAATTAATAGAACTTAATTCCAGTCTGATGACATTTTCAAAGCAAACAATTTGATGTAATTTAATTACAATGCTTTGAAATTCAGCTAAGATTAATGGAGTTAAAGAACAGACATAAAATTCTTGACAGACATAAAATTATTATGAAATGAAGTGGTCAAAAGAATATATATATATATATATATATATATATATATATATATGGATTTATGGATTTCAGTTAGTACCAAGAAATGAACCCTGTATGCAGACAAAATAAGAACATCTTTTAAGAGATGTACAGAGTAGGATGGTCCAGGAAAACATAAAATCCCCATGATTCATTGGGTTGCCTTCACCACAGGACCAGACCAGCAGTAGAGGAGAGCAGCTCAATATCTGTTTGGCTTTGTGCAAGGGCAAATATGAGGTCCAAATGCTTCCTGAGAAAATATGCCTCACTGCTCTTTTATTGAACACTGATATTTTGGTTCATTATCACTCTATTATTTCTCCTTTTATTTTAATATTTATTTATTTGAAATCAGAGAAATAGATAGAGAGATGAGAGACTGACCGAGAGAATAGGAATACTAAGGCCTCCAGCCACTGCAAACAAACTCCAGATAAATGTGCCACTTTGTCACATGGCTTTACATGGGTTCTGGGGGAATTGAACCCTGTTCGTTAGACTTTGCAGGCAAATGCCTTAACCGCTGAGCAATTTCTCCAGCCACATTTTTTTCTTTGTTAGAATCTATATACTTCTGAGTGAAAGTCTACCTGAACATGAAGAGCCATATCTCAAGACTGTTTTTCCCCTATTTCATGTAAAGAAGGGCATTGAAATTGATGGGGATGGTACTGAATATGTAAATTTTTGGTAGATTCATCACTTTTGCTATATGACTTCTAATCTACGAGCATGGGAGATCTTGCCATGATCCAACGTCTTCTCAATTTCTCTCTTGAGTGTTTTCAAGGTTTCAATATAGAGGTCATTCACTTCCTTGATGTGATGGTTAAGTTTTGTTGTCAACTTGATCTGTTTTAATTAATCTTGCATGCATCTCTGAGGTTGCTTTTAGGAAGGATTACTCCTTCCTCCAGAGTGGGTGGCCCTCTCAGTAGGGGGCAGGATGTAAGGAAGCTCCAGGTAAGGAAGTCTCTTCTCTTCCTTCTTTCCTTCTGCTTGTTTGCTGGTATGTGCATGGGTGTGGTGTTATCAATGGCTTCTCTCTGTCTGTTTGGACCTGTGAAGGGGGCCAGCCAGTTCCATTATGGAACTTCCCCTGGATCTGTAACTTCAATAAATCCCTTCCTCCCATAACTGTGCCTGGTTTGGAGGTTCATCACAGTAGCATGTTGCTGTCTATGACACTTGGTTAGGTTTATTCCTATCATTTTAGTTTGAGGCAATTGTGAATGAAGTTGTTTCCCTAACTTCATCCTCATCTTATTTTTTATTGGTATATATCAATTACTTTCTTGCTGCTATGAATAAATACCTGACCAGAAGCAATTTATGAGAGGAAAGAGATTTAATTTGGTTCACAGGTCCAGAGGGTAGGGTCCATCATGGCAGAAAAGGCACAGGAAGCCTGGGTCACATCTCACTTGAGTCAGAAAGCAGAGTGTGAACAGTAAGCAGGGTGGGCTCTAACACCTTAATGTCCATCTCTAGTTGACCTACTTCCTCCAGCAAAGTTTCACTTCCTTCCTGAACAGAGCTGCCAGCAGGTGACCAGGTGTTCAAACACATGAACCTTTGGGTGGGGGTGGTGGGGCATTTTCCATTCAAACCACCACAGAAGGCTACCAAATTTTATATGCTATTTTGTAATCTGCCACTTTGCTGAAAGTGTTTATCAGTTCTGAGAGTTTTCAGGTGGAGTCTTTAAGATCTGATAAGAAGGATGGGTTGACTTCTTCCTCTCTGATCTGTGTCCCTTCTATTATTTTCTCTTATCACTGTCACTAAGACATAAGTGAGTGGAGAGAGTGGACACCTTTGTCTTATTCTTGATTTTATTAAGACTTGCTTTGTGTCCCAATGTAAGATCTATTTTAGATAGTTTCCTGGGCTGCTGAGAAGAATGTGTGTTCTGCAATTTAGGTCAAATGTTCTGTTAAGCTTAACTGATCCATGATGTCATTTATTTTTAAATATTTGTATTCATTTATTTAAAAGAGAGAGAGATAATGAGAGAGGAAGTATGGACACATCAGGGTGTCTCACCTCTGCAAATGAAATCCAGATGCATGCACCACATTGTGCACCTGGTTTTATGTGGGTTGATTGAACCCCAGTCATCAGGCTTTGCAAGTAAGCACCTTTAACTGTTGAACCCTCTCCCCAGTCCTATGATGTCGTTTAATTCAGGTATTTCTCTGTTTATTTTTGGCTAGGATGATCTGTCAGTGGGTGAGGGTAGGATATTAAAGTCAACCATGATCATTGTTTCAGGCTTAATTTGTTACTTTACCTCCAATAGTATTTGTTTTATGAAATTGGACGTCTGCATATTTGGTGTGAATATGATTAGAATTAAAATGTCCTCTTGATGGACTGTCCCCTAAAGAGTGAAGTGCTCTTCTTTTTGATTCTGACTAGTTTTGATGTAAAGTTGATTTTAAACAGTGCCTTTTCCCTAGTTTCATTTACTTGGTAAATGTTTCTCCAACCTTTCACCCAAAAGTACCATCTGTCCGTTATAGTGAGATGGGTTTCTTGGAGACAATGGGTAGATGTGTCACAAATGTTGGTGTGGTCTTGGAGACTCATGTGTACTCATAGGCAACACACACAAAATTTCCTGCCCACCCGTGGCTCTCCCCTCTTGCTGGATTCTGATTCTTTTGTTTTGTTCTTGCAATCCTGGGGATTGCACAGAGAGCCTCAATCAAGCTCTGTGTCACTAAGCTGTATCCCAGGTCTCACTCCTTCTTCTCCATACGAGATGCTCCTCCCCAAAACCCACCAAGAAAGCTTAGTGTCCCCGCAGGTTCCCTCGAAGATGAAAACCACACCTTTATTTAACCAAGCTGTTTCTTGTCTGATTCATTTACACATGAAGAGCAAAATCAATTGAACTAGCCTGGAGTCAGCTCATTGCAGGGATCACATTTGGATTGAAGGAAAATTGGGTTTGTGTTGACCGAAAACAAATATACACTCTTAAGTCAGGTAATGAAAAATGCATCAAATGGCTTTTTTAAAAGGGCACATAAAGATGCTTTTTTTTTTTTTTAAATTCTCCTCTACACAGGTAACAGCAAGGGAAGAACCAGTCAACCAGAAATAAAGCCAAGCTGGCCTGCTTTGGAAAGGGAACAAGAAATTCACTCCCTTGAAATAACTACTGGGACCCTCTGACCCTTTCCCTCAATGTGACTCTCCAGGATTCTCACCACTTAGCCCAGATGTTACAGGCAAACACTGAAAGGACAGTGCCCTGGTGCTGAGAGGGAGGGAGAAATGACCAGACACTTTCCAAGGTTATCATCCTGACTTACTTAAAAAGAAACGTGATGACAAATTGCTTCTGGACATTCTGTGGTGGGGTAGGCACCAGTAAATTGGCCTTGAGCCCCACCTACGCTGTGCAGGTGACCCTAATTAAACTCAGTGGGTCATAAGAAAAAAAAAAAGAGAAGAGGAGAGGAACTCATTGGGAAGAAGAAGGGAGGGGAGAAAAGAAGGTAATGGGAAGGGAAATAAAATCAAAATTGATTACATACAGATGAAATTATCAAAAATAATTAACTAAAAAAGGACTGCCCCCAGTTAGTTAGAGCTGATGTTGAGTTGGTGGACTAAAAAGACCACTGAGTTCAGGGGGGGGGAGGGAATCACTCCATACCAAGAGAGAAAGAATATTCTATTTAGGAAGAAGACTCAAATAGTGTATCATGTTGTGATTGTCATTATTTTTGCCTTCTAAGATTTTTTTAAAGATATTCTTTTGGATCCATGATAGAGTTAAAGATCCCCTGTACTTGAAATTGGGTAAGTCCATGTGACTTATACTGTCCAAAGAAATGGCAGAGGAAACGACATGGCCATGTGATTTGCACTGGCTAATGAAATGGCAGAGTAAGTGATACGTGTAACTCTAGCAGCTTTTATAACCCAGAGATGATCTGCTACTCTTTCAAAACCACTGGCTCATTTCAGACAGAGGCTGCTCCCCCAGTGGGAGGGTTGTGGGAGAGTGAAGCAAAGGGGGAAGGGAAGGAATGGAGAACGGGAGAGAGAGGAGGAGGGAAGGCAATAAAATAGACAGAGAGGGAGGAAGGAGAGAAGAAGAGGAAGAAGGAATCTATTCTGAAAGAGGGCTCGAGGCTGATCATTTGTGCACACTTCCTCTCAGTAGCCATGGACTTCTGAATCTGGTGTTCGAGTATTTCTTAAGAAGACAAAGACGTCTCCAGAGGAGACCAGCTCACCCATGTGTGTTAATACTCAGGCATCTCAGTTTCGCCTGGACCATCGGAGGCCGACAGAGGCAGGAACACAATAGTTCGCTTTGTGTGTTTCTCTCCTGATCTGCAAACCAGATGCATCTTGGACAATGTCCACTCCAGGCATCCTCAGGAGGCCCTAGGCCTCACCACTCTGGCACATGGCTCTGCATTCTCAGAGGGCTGGATTCCCATAAATCAGGCAACCGATTCCACCCCCTGAACCTGCAGCAAAAGGGTTCTTGGCAGAAAGCTCCAATTTGGTGAGCTTATGACTTCTTATCTAGTTATTGAATCCTGTAAAATCCACATGGTATGAAGTAAGTTGGGTTACAATGAAAGAATGGGTGGTGGTGGTGTGTTTTCTGTCATGCTGAGCACGCGTCTCCTGCCTACAGCCCTTGGTGGGTATAAGGGCGAGAACAGCAGATTATGCCTGATTCTTCCATATGAACTCTGATCCCAGAAAGAAAGCCAAAGTTGAACAACAAATGCAGAGCTGTGAGGAGTTTGGATGAGGAGTTTGGTCCCCTCTGAAAGCACCCCGGAGTCTGGGAGCCACCTCTGAGCAGCCAATCCAGCTGGTCAAGTGCGACACTTGGCTATGTCAGCATCAAAAGACCCGCTCACACCTGCAGCTTTCTTCATCTTTGGAGAGAGAGACACACTCACTGCCTCTTCTCACTGTCTCCTTGAGCTCCCTGCTCCCTAGACTTGGACATCTGCAAAACAGCTGGACAGTTATGACAACAGCAACTTGTGCCTTGTCCCTCATGTAGCAAAGCCATCGCTACCCTTCACCCATTCACTTCTGTGTGGAGGAGGAGGGAGTTGAGCTGATGCCCTCACAGTTGCTTGAGGCTCTGTGTCTTCTTCTTCAATAAGGGAATGCTGGCACGTCTCCCTGTCCGTCCATCGATCCGTCTGGAGTGGAAGCTCTGTGCTGCCCACTGCGGGAAGTCAGGGCCAGGACACAGCTGCTTGAACCCATCCTCCCTCCCACATTCCACTCCAGAAGATAGGATGGACCCCCAAGACCCTTTCCTCCAGTATTGGAAGACTTCTCCTGGAGAGTGGTTAGAACGCTCCTGGAGCTGAAGAGGCACTTTACCTCCAGGAAAATCAATAACAATTGAACCACAATCCTCCCTCAGAGAAGATGCTTAGCAACAGAGCTGAATCCACTGCACGCAGTATCACAACTGTTTAGAAGGCTCAAACGTTGTCAAAACAAAATAAAATAAGCAATTTAAACAATAAGGGATTTTAAAAATCATCTTAATTTGTGATGAAAGGCAGCGAATGTAATGACAGGTAAGACCCTCTGGTTTTGAGTTCATAGACCCTCCTGGGTTTCAGCACATTGCAAAGGGCCAAAAGGCTGAGCCAGGATGTGTTTGGCCGGAGAAAACCCAGTAAATGAGGCCCGCTCTGTCCTCCAAGAGCTTCAGCGGAGACAAAAGGCAGGCCGTGGGCCATCATCTCAGGGCAATGAAAAACCACCCAAGGACAGCAAGCCACCCCCTCCCCATGCATAGCCCTGCAGCTCTCCAGGGCGGAGGCTTGTGCCCTAGGGAATCTGAGCCAACTCTTTCAGCTGCACACAGGTGGCACCTCTGTAAACCTCCATCCTCCTTCCCCACCAAGCACCAGCCTTCTCCCTCCCTCCCTCACAGCCTCTCCTTGGTAACAGTGAGCTCAGCCATGAAAACAGCTCCCTCACACCAGGCAGAATGCTGGGCCCTTATCACCTGTGCCTCGTGGCCTCTACTGATCACACCAGACCCCAACAGGTATGGAGGAGATCCCAAACTTCAGTTCTGATAGGATGGATTAGACAGTTGAGGGTCTGCTTTAATGCTATCGCCTTCTCTCAAACCATTGGAACTGTCATTATGGTCTGCAAAGAACTAGTGATGGGATGGCTCACTACATGGAGGGAGGGTTCCCTGGGCTTCTGGGATGGGGTGGGTGCTGCTCGCTGGAGAATGTGGAAGACGGAGCACTCCTTGCCTGACTGTCAAGCATCTGGCTCCTCTGGTCATCACTTGGCAGCGCCTAACCTCCCTCTGAGGCTCTGGAATCTTCCGCTGCACCTTGAGTTGCTACATTTTCTTTGCTTTCAAGTCCCTCCAATGTTCAAGTGACCAGTAAGTTGTTTTGTCTAAAACACAAGAAAGAGTCAAGCGAGGGCTCCCCTTCCCAGGCTTTCTACTGGAAGGAAGCACCAAGAAGATGTTGCCTCCAAAGGCTCCCAGCTCTTCAAGGTCAGTGAGGACCAAGCTGTTCCCCAGGGGACCACAAGAGGGAGACAGCTTTCTCTGCCAAGATCAGCAGGAGGGACACCTGTGTGTCCACACCACGTGCTTGAAAGAGATGGGTCATTTAAGAAGGTATAAATGAGGTCATGACGGAAAAGTTAAATGCCCCCCCATGTTCTCTCCAGTTCTCTGGCCTCAAAAGCTCTAAAACCCCAAAGTAAATCAACTTTTCAGTTGATTGCTGGCCTCATCCTAGATTTTAGACTCAACAACTTCCATTTGACATTCAAAAATGTCCCTTGTCAGACTCCATTCTTTTCTGCTAACTACTCTCCTATCCTTAACTTTCTGCTCCATGCACTGTAGCGGCATGCAATGAATGATGGGAAAAGAATCCTAGAATCCTAGAACCCCCATCAATTCTCCACCCTGACCCTCCCTTTCTGGACCACACACCCCTCATCCCCACCTCCAGCCAGTTTGTATGAGCTGGAGCCTCAACTCTCTTACCCACCACCCATAGACATGGGTAAACTCCTGGGATCATGTCCTTACCCCATCTCTACCCTAGAAGGAAAGTGGTGGGCACCTCCCAAAGGCCCTGGACAGTGGGATCACACAGAACATGCTCCTTACCCACACAGGCCCTTGCTGAGTAGACTGTACACAGCACTTCCAACTACTTAACACCTTCCACCCAATCCAGAGGATGGACATAAGGTCTCAAGAACAAAATGTTCTAAAAAGTTCAAATCAAGTAAACCTATTAATAAAAGTTAGCTGACAATCTGTTTTAAATAGACTTTCTTTTCCAGAGCAGTTTCAGGTTCTCAGCAAGACTAAGTGGAAAGTACAAAGAATTCCCAGAGAGCACCTGCCCACACACACACACACACACACACACACACACACACAGACACACAGCCTCCCCATTACCAGCTTTCTACCCAGAGTGGTTCCTTTCGCACAGTGACGGACCTTCACTGGTACACCACCAGCTTCCAGTGCGATCACGTTAAAGCCCACTCTCAGTGCTGTAAGAATGTGAGGGTCTGCCTAATGCTATCACCTCTCAAACCATTGGAACTGTCATTATGGTCTGCAAAAAACTAGCAATGGGATGGCTCGCTACATGGAGGAAGGGTGTCCCTGGGCTTCTGGGATGGGGTGGGTGCTGCTCGCTGGAAAATGTGGAGGATGGAGCACTCCTTGCCTGACTGTCAAGCATCTGGCTCTTCTGGTCACCATGAGGGAGCACCTAATCACCCTCTGAGGCTCTGGAATCTTCTAAGTCACCTTGTCATTATCATCTCATACATGGTGGTATTACTACTCTAACACATCCTCTGTGCTCCATCTACACACACACACAAACACACACACACACACACACACACACACAGCGGCAGCCACTGATCTTCTTCTTATTTCTAGATTTGTCTAGATTGTTATGTAGTTGGAATTATGTAGTATGGAACTCTTTCGGGTTGGCTGCCTTCACTTAATGAGATGTTTTTTGGTTTTTCTCACGACGTGAGCACTCATTTTTTTATGTGTATGTGTGTGAATGCAGTTGTGTGTACAGGACAGGTGTCATCTTTAAGAACATTGTCCTCTTCCTTTGGGACAAAGTCTCACAGTAGCCTGGAGCTCACCAATCAGACTAGACTGATTGGCCAGTGAGCTTCAAGAATCCTCCTGTCTCTGCCTCCCCCGAGCTGTCATTTACATGCCACCTTGGCATTTTTACATGGGTACTGGGGATTGAACTCTGGGCCTCATGCCTGCAAGGCATGCACTCTATCAACTGAGCTATCTCCTCAGCCTTCTATATTTTAAGTTCTGGGTAATATATAATTTTCTGGTTGTGCCACAGTTCATTCATTCAGCCGTGGAAGGATATCTTGACGGCTTCCAAGTTTGGGCAAGGCTGCTGTGCACATCCGTATGCCTGGTTTTTCCTTCTCGTTTGTGTAAACATCACAAAGCACTATTCCTGCGTCCCGAGGCAAGGATCAAGGACACCAGGACTTGACTTTCCCTCCAAAGGCTCCTTAGGTCCAAGAGGGCTTCAAAGGGTTCAAAGCTGGTGTCACTGCTCCTCAGTTCTTGGTGTCCACATTTTATTGACATTTTTAAAAAAATATAGTGTGACAAAAAGAACTTGTTTGGGGCTAGAGAGATGGCTCGGAGGTTAAGGCACTTGCCTCCAGTGCCTAAGGACCTGGGTTCAATTCCCATGTACCTATGTAAAGCTGGATGCACAGTGGCCCATGCATCTGGAGTTCATTGGCTGTGGCTGGAGGCCCTGGTGTGCCCATTTTCTTTGTCTGTCTGTCTGTCTTCTCTCTCTCTCTCTCTCTCTCTCTCTCTCTCTCTCTCTCTCTCTCTCTCTCTCTCTCTCTGCTTGCAAATAAATAAAAAATAATTTTGTAAAGGATTGTGGTTTTTTTTTTAAAAGAACTTGTTTGTTCTGAAATAATTACAGATTTACAGGTAGTTGTCAAATTCATTCAGAAAGACCTTTTCCTCCAGGGGCCCCACTCACACGTAACTACAGTGAACATCCCAACCAGGAAGATACTGATACAGTGGGCCATTGTCTGTTTAAGGATTCACCCAGTGAAACAATATTGATTTCTACATTGGGGCTATTACAATAAGTGCCACTAGGAATATGTTTGTAAAAGTTTTTTTAGAAAATGAATTTTTATTTCATAGGGATAAAATGTCCAAGAGTACAATTATGGGGTCACATGGAAAGGTGTTCAGTATTTGAGAAATAGCCAGAATCTTTTCCAGAGGGCTGGGCCACTTGACTTTCTGTGTGGCCTTTTCCCACATAATTGGTGATATCTGGAATTACTAGTTTTTGTTTTAGCCCTTCTGATAGGCACTGAGAAATATTACATTGTGTTTTTACTTTGCATTTCCCTAATGGCTTTTTCATGGGCTAATTTTCCTTCTGCACAATTGTCTTAGGTGAAATGTCTGTTTATATCTTGGCCCAATTTTCTGACTGAAGTGTTTGTAGGCTTTTGCTACTGAATTTTGAGAGTTCTTACTTAATCCAGGTATAACTCTTTTTTTAGAGGGGTTTGTAAATATTTTCTACAAGGCTACCTGGTCTGTTCATTCTCTTCACAAGGTCTTTCTCAGAGCAAAACTTAATTTTAAGGAGGTAAAATTTACTAATTTGTTTTTCTTTTCTGGATCATGCTTTCTGTATCAAGCCCAAGAATGTATTACCACTCCCTGGGTCCTCAAAAATGTATCTTATTTTCCTAGAAGTTTCATATTTTACTTACTACATTCTGAATCTAGGTGCATGGTTCATTTTGAGTTAACTTTTGTACATGTGTTGAGCTTGGGCTGAGGTTCCAAGGCTTGATTCTCTTGAAGGGTATCATTTGCTCAGCACCCCATGCTGATAAGGCCTCCTTCCTGGGGCTGCTGAGAGGGCTCAGTGGGCAAAGAGCTTGCTATGCAAGCATGAGAACCAGGTTGGGATCCCCAGCAGCCATGTAAAATGCTAGGCATGATGGCAATCCCCTGTGATCACAGAGCTGGAGACGTAGAAACGAGCTCTCTGGCTAGCTTGCATAGCCAAATTGGTGAGTTCTAGGCTCGGTGAGAGACCCTATCTCACAAAAATAAGGTGGTAAAGTGCTTTAGTTAGAAGACACTGAAAAATCAAGGGGGAACTGAGCTCAAAGCCTCTCTTCCTGCAGGCTGGAGAAAAGTCAACGTTCTTACCCGCATGGACCCCACAAACTGCATAACTGAGGCCAGATGTGCCTACTGGTGCAATGACAGCATGATTTATGGAGGCAACCAACTGGTCTCAGATTGAATTTGAGGCCTGCTCCAC